>WYDI02024312.1:0-30426 GCA_009867235.2 Psittacus erithacus
GCAGTGTTCAAGGCCAGGTTGGACGGGGCTTGGAGCAACCTGGTCTAGTGGAAGGTGTCCCTGCCTGTGGCAGGGGGGTGGAACTGGATGGGCTTTAAGGTCCCTTCCAACCCAAACCCATCTGGAATTCTGTGAAATTTCCAGATTAGCATTCAGCTACCAGGAGCACATCAACCGCTTCAGCACATGAAACGCCAGCTGAGGGAACTGCAGCCTCTGTTCCAAGGATACACCCATTGAAACCTTCCCCTGGCTGCTCTTAGGAACTGAGGGATGAAGCCCCAGAGAGTCTCTGGCTCGAGCTCACACTGCTGCCAGCTCCTGACCACCATCCAGTCCTTTTTGTGCTGTTCAACACCCTGTCCTGCCTTGCTCCATGCTTCTCTCTTCAGCCCATTGTCTGGAAACCCCTCAAAAGCCCTTGGTGTGCCAAACACACTGCTCCTGCTCAATGCCTCTTATTCAACCCCACAGGGGTATCTCCACTGAGCTGCAACCCATGTGTTCAGCACGGAATTAACTCCTGACCCAGCTCCCTCCAAGGCTGGCACTGCCAGGGCTCTCCCCAGTCTAGCCACCCCGCTGGCTCCTGCATTCCCTGCAAGCAGGAACTCTGTGATAGCTTCCAGGTTTGGGTGTTGGCTCCGGAGCTGGATTTTCCATCTTCCCCAATCCAAAGAGCTTTTAGTTGAAGAATTTGAAAAAACAGATTTGACTATTTCCATCCGCAGGCCCTGCCCTGAGCTCATGACCACATCTATTTCTCAGTGGATGCACTGTCTGCTCTCGACACACAAGGGCCGCTTTGTTCAGGAATCAGAAGCCAAGGCAGGAGGGATGGATGAGGCCAGGAGCTCCAGGAATGCACCTTCCCCTGCCTGCACAGTGGCTACTTGAACTGAGCCCAACAGCGATCCCCCACGTGCAGGCGGTACCCGCACAGAGCCCATTCCCAGTGGGTTTTTCTTGGGATGACGGATGTTACAGATGTTTCAGCTCAGGGCATGCGCAGGAATCACACAATTTGTTCATTGCTGCTTCAGAGTTCAAGGAAGAGCACTGGACTGCTAAAAAGGAAACATTAAATATGTCCTGCTGGATGCCTCTGAGGAAAAATCAGGTGCCTGAAGCTGAAAAGGTTTCTAAATACCTTGCCAGAGAAAGGAACCTGCTGTGAGCACAACCCTTGTTTGCATCCAGCTGTGGCTGACACTACCTGTGCTTGGTGTCACCAACTCAACCCCCTCTAGCAGTTCCTGCAACCACCATACCGCAAAACAGAGCTGCTCTTTGGTCTTTGGCTTCAAATCACAGACACCATCTCACTCCCCCGTGTGCCAAGGTCAGCTCCTGCCATACAAATAGAGGCCTTACCCCTGGTCTGAGCTTTCCTAGGGGCTTGCCTACACTCTCTCATACCTGTTTCTCACAGAGATACCCCATGAGCTGTAGCTTCTAAGCATGATGAATGCAGGAGTCACACTGGCTCCTTTCTCATTTCTTTTGCCCTGCAGACTAGAAGATGTCCCACTGGATCTCCCTGATGGTGCACCAGGGTTTCTTCTGGCTGTGGATTCCTCAGGCATTACACACTTTACCTGGCTTCTTTCAGCATGCTCCGTAACATATCCTGCTCCCTCAAATGAGTATCATGCCACCACTACATTATCAGCTTCTCCAGTTTTACAATACAAAGCCATAAAAGCCCACTTACCAGAGTTATTTATCATCCCTGACTTGCTGTCAATGTTTGTTCCACTTTGCTTTGCTATTTACAAGCTGCAGGACTGGACAGTCATCCAGCCACCATTCACACAAACTTTAAAAGCTCCATGGAGAGGGGGAGGACAAGGGTGTCCCAGCAGCCCAGGAGCAGGAAAGGCTGGACACAGCAGGTTGTGAGGAGCTGAGACCTCCTTGGTGAGACCCCCCCTGCAGTCCTGATCCAGCTCTGGGGCAACAACACAAGAGGGACGTGGAGCTGCTGGAGCAAGTCCAGAGGAGGCTACAGAGATGCTGCGAGGGCTGGGGCAGCTCTGCTCTGGAGCCAGGCTGAGAGAGCTGGGCTGGTTCAGCCTGGAGAAGAGAAGCTCCTTAAGGGGAGACCTTAGAGCAGCTCCAGTGCCTAAAGAGTGCCCAAGAGCCATGGGCTCACCATTTCCTGCAGAGGGGAGGCCTCTCCAGAGCACTCTAATGTCAATTACGTACACATGCAGTCACCACTGACACATATATGAGGACCACATTTTCCTACTGAGTCTTCTCTTCAGGAAGGGTAGAAGGTAAGGCAGCAACAAGTGGCTAAGGACTCTCATTAAAGTCTCAAATCAAGCTTCTGAAACATGCAAGTTACTTTGTCCTTTCTCCGCTGTGGTCAACATTACCTGGCCAGACAAAGATTACAAAGAGATCAGAACTGTTTCATGGCAGTGGAGAGGTGGCATCGTGGCTTTCAGTGGGTAAATGAGTGGCTAAATGGTGCTTTGCTCTGCACTGAAGTTCAGGAGTCCTAGACCAGCATGTTCCTCAGGCAGGGGAAGTGCATCTCAAACAGTAGCACAGGAATAAGACTGAGGAGCTCAGTGTCTTCCCTGGATCTACAGGCCAACTGACCATGAAAGTAGTTGCAAGCAAAGCAGCTGACTGTGCAAGTTCTGTGGGCCAACTGAAGGCGCAAGAATTGCACCTTCAGTTGGCCAAGCTAGATCAGGCCTCGAGTAAAATCACAGCTACTGCTATCCCATGGGGAGTCTCCAAGAGAGCGAGGAGGGGGAAGAAAAGTGGAGCATCTCCAGAAATAAACCCTTACCTACATTAACACAAACTCTGCAAGCTTACACCAGGTCCCACTTCAGTGACAGACCAAAGAACAGCAGGATACCAGGAAATGCAAGAGAACTAACTCTGGCCAAAACCAGGCCCAGCTAACTAACAAAACCTTGTTAAAAGGGACACCCAGCAGCAAGCATAGCCTTTCTTCACAAAGCGATGGTCAGTACTGACTGTCTCAACAGCAGCAGCCAATCCTCAAGATCACTTCAACATGAGCAACTGCTCAGCTGGTGAGACTCAAAAACCCTCTTTGTGCCCTACCCTGGTTTTCTTTTATAATGCTTTAATGCTGTGCAGTGTTAGAGAGCTCTGCCTTCCTTAACCACTGTAAGAAATACATATCAATCTCTTTCAAGTTTAATAAATAAGGAGACTAAAAGCTTTGTCTGGATCTGCTTTTTCCATTCAATTAATACAACACAATACCAGAGCAATCAATTATTGAAGAGAAACACAAGCCAGGGCTTTCACAAACACACTACTCCAGCAGCAATTTATTACAAATTAATAGCATGATGCAATGCATCCTGCATCAGGAGAGCTGGGAATCAGCTGTACTGTCAAGCTACACCAGCCACAAAGATTTTGGAGCTGCCATTCACTACAGTGAAGGAGGGCCAACACTCCATTCCTGAGCACAAGTAAACTGGAGGTGGGAGCAAGGAGCAAGAGGGATGGACAACTGACAAACCAGAGTCACTTCTACTTTGAAGGCTTTCTGCCCATGAAACAACATGGTTTGTAAAAGAATAATCGGTTTTTGCACATCTTTCAGATGTGTCAGAACTCGAAAGCATGCTCAGAGTGCAGGGCTGGCTACACAGTGCATGTTCATTACCGCATGACAGCAATGCCAAAGTTGAAGATAAGCAGAATTTATCAATATGCAAGTATGATAATTCATATTTGCACATTTAAAATGACACCTGCTCAGCAGGAGGCTACCAATGTTTTGCACACCCTGCCCTTAACAACAGGCTTGTCCCAAAATGACCTTCTAAGACTCACATTAGAGATGAATCCCACAATGAAAATACATCTTTGCTTCAGCAAAGCAGTTCAAACACCAACCAGCCAGAAAGATACTTCACATTTCACCAAACTATTGCTCTGGAAGTACTCACAACAATAACCTCAAAAGCCACATGGGAATTGTCACAGGCACATTTAAAGATGATCTGACAGTCAGTGAGTTCAAAGCTCTTGTTTAACGTGCTTCTTGCTAGAAATCATCTGAGCATGCTGATCCTCCAAATGGGTGGAGTGAAGGCAAATGCATCAGTCCTTAGCACTGGGAAGATGTTACACTGCAGCAGACAGACTGACATCTGCAGCAGCATATCAGCCAAGCAAGCAACATCCCCCCTGAAAAACCACAGTGACCTCTCAGCTCCACTACCTCATGGTGTGAAATGCGGTGCCCTCCTGCCCTCACCTGCAGCACAGCAGCAAACTTACCTCCATTTTTGATCGCTTGGATCCCCCGATGGAAATCTTCAAAGCTGATGACTCCAAGTCCACTCGGATCAAGGTACTTTGTTAGGTCCTTTACCTGCAACCACAAAAGCAGTGTTACCCACACAGCCCTTTGGGGAAATAGCATTTCCATCACAGCAACACCTTGTAACCCACTTTTCCTCCTCCCAGGGAAAAGATTTGGGACTGAATTTCTTAAGCCGACAACAAACTGCAGCTGTTCTTGCCAGGAACATCAGTAATCACTACAAAGGGTTACTCAGGACTTGTCTGGAGTTGAAAATATTGCTTGATCTTGAAACATAGGTTAGGGCACTATTTCTTGCAACATGGTCCTGCTCTGCCAGGGATTTGTTTATCTTTACAGTTTTTAAGAGGTCCTATCTTAATTGGGAAAACTCAGGAATAGGCTGCCCAGTAGGAGGGCCCTGTTAAGAGGATTCGGTGATAATGAACTGCTCCACGTTACAAATTCAGGTCATCTAATTGAAACATTTTCACAATTAGACAATGCCCAAGGGGGACGGAATCACATCAGCAGGATTAGGATGCAGTGCTGGAGCAGGCACACACATGGAGAAAGGGCCACTCACAAGACCTGGACCTGGCAAGGATGATCTGGGCTCTTCAAATGGAACAAGCTATAGATTGAGGGCAAAACTGTGGTCATTCCTAATGGCCCAAGGTCTTCAAACAAGCACATTTGGTTCTTTCCTTCCAGGCTGCCACGGGAAGAAAACCCTTTACACTGCTGATGTTTCTCAGACTGAGATAATCAGACATTTTTCCCTGCTTTTAAAAAATCCAACCTTCATTTTAAGAGATATTGAGGCACATTTGTCTATTTGACAGCCACATCCTGCAGCTGAGAAACAAACCCAGGAGGGAGTGTGTACAAGAGGTGAAAGAAGGAATTGCACAATCAGCTCCACAATTGGCTCTGTACTCCAAAGCTGCCCACACCCTGCCCAACACAGGGACTGCTCCTGCTCCTTCAGAGCCGATGCACAGGAGGAAGTCCGCAGGCAATCTGCAGTGAGGGATTTGTTCAGCTCTCATGAGCACAACCTCCTGTTG
Source organism: Psittacus erithacus (assembly GCA_009867235.2). NCBI lineage: Eukaryota > Metazoa > Chordata > Aves > Psittaciformes > Psittacidae > Psittacus > Psittacus erithacus. The sequence continues at coordinate 5,386 of WYDI02024312.1, forward strand.
CCTTTCGTCTCACTCGGGTGATCTCTGAGTTTTGGCTTGTTCTGGGGGGAAAAAGCTGGTGAATCATCAAACTTCTTCCAGGGAAGGAAACCTCACAACTAAAAGGGACTTAACATCGGAGGGTGCAGAGGACAACCAAGCCCAGGCATGGGGCTCGGAACTGCCTGACTCATTATGCACACCAGCAGCAGGCTTGGTTTGCCTTCTGTTTGGGTTTATTTTCCTAAACCCAAGTATGTGTTTATGCAGGAAACTCACATTCACAGCATGCTCAGAGCCATTCACCTGCGTGTCCTTGGAGTTTCCAGCACATTCTGGGGAGGCAGGAGGTGTCTCTGCTTCAGACATCCCACCTTCCTGCAGCAGTGGTGAGTTTGCTGCCAGCAAGGAGGAAACCACGGCCCCGAGACCATAAAAACTCAACTGTGCCTCTACAGGGTTGCCATGAGAGAATCCTCAAGCCTCACCACAACACAGGCTTACCTGCCCGCCAGGTTACTCCATCATGAACAGGGAGAACACACAAGCACCTTTCCCACTTTTCTGGGGCACTTTTTGGTAGACAGGTAACAAAACTGCTGAACGCACATAGCAGGTATCAACTGGGATGAGTCAGGCTTCTTCTATGTTAAACAAAGGCATTTCAGACTAATAAAACAACTCTGAGTGTGTCACCTCCAGTTCATGCATCTGGCAGCTTCTTTTGAGTTCAAAAGCTGTAGCTTAATTTGTTATCTGTGTATACAGATAACAGAAATGCAAGTGATGCTTAATCAGCCTATCAGTGATTACCATAACACTCCAGTTTCCACAAGGATCCAGCCACAGTGACACATGGGACATGCCAGGCAGGGCTGCTCACAGTGCTAGCAGCTTCTCAGGGACAAGCTGGGTTTCAAGCCCTTGTGTCAACCCTAGCAAAGTGCCACTCCTGCACCAGTGCTTGTGCAAAAGAGACAGAGCAGCCACACAGGTATTTTGTTTATGCAAAAGAGTCACCATGTATTTAGATTGAGCTGTGGGCAGGGGGAAATGAGGATCTTAAAACTTCACAACCCTGGCATTACAGATACAAAACAAAAGCCACTGAGAAGCTTGAGCTCATGGTAGTGTGTCTGTGCTGATCCAAACCTGCCTGTATTTGCTGTGCAGGCTTAAAAAGAACTCCAACCAGCCTCTGCTCTCCCAGGACAGCCTCTCATAGGGGCTGGGAGTACCAGGCAGGCGGGCATAGAATCAGAGGCTGGTTTGGGCTGGATGCAACCTTAAAGCTCATCCAGTTCCAAGCCCCTGCCACAGGCAGAGACTTGCAGTAGACCAGGCTGTTCCAAGCCCCGTCCAGCCTGGCCTTGAACACTGCCAGGGATGGGGCAGCCACAGCTTCTCTGGGCATCTTGTGCCAGTGTCTCCAATTTTAATGATGTTCCATGCTCCATCTCCTGCCCCCATCCTTTGTGAAGAAGGCCAGAACTGCTATTCAAGGCACATCAAGATCTTGAGCAATGCCAAACAGAGGTCCTGGGTGTTACTGATACTCACTGTCTTGCTCACAGTGAGCTGTCATGGCACTGAGCCATCCACACTGGAGCAGTCCCCAACAGCCCCAGCATCTCAGTCTGGGGTTATAACTGTCAGTTTTCCCCATTTATTCATGTTGATGATAAACAGACCACCTTATTAGGACAGTTGGGAAAAACCCCAAGCACTGTGGCTCAAACTGCTTTAGATTAGCAAATCTTAGCAGCTCTGAAGTCATGGATTTGTTGGGTTTAGCTGAAGGCTAATCTGCCAGAATGAAGCAGCTAACACCACACTCCTATTAGCACAGAAGCAAAAGTTAATATCCTACCATACTGCGATATTAAGGTAAAAACAAGCAGATACAAGCCATAGTCACAGGGGGGTTCCTGCTTCCGGCCAGCAAGAAATATTCAAAATAAACATTTCATTTATGTGTGTGTTTGTAGCTTGTTACAAACTCTTGATTTATGTGCTCAAAACTGGTTACAAGCTCTTCTTGAAGAAGGGGCATCTAGAAATACAGAGCATTAAGGAGTCAAAGAGGATGATGTGACTTAAACAGCCAATTTATATCCTGGTGGAAAGCAAGAGGTTAAAGCTACCTGAAGTTACTCTACCTTAGGCTGGACAAAGACACAAGCCTGCAGAAGCAAGACTGGTGGTGAGGTGCTCACCCTGGTGCTAGGGATGAGGCACAGAGTGAGCTCCTGCCATTGGTCCGTAAGGGATTTCTCCTGCTGAGGGACACAGAGAGGGAAGCAGACTGGGGAGGAGGAGGGAGATCATGCGGCTTTTCAGCAACAGAACAGGAACCTCTCATTGCACCAACCATATTACCATGTCTTCTTCAGTATTAAACAGCTCTGCACACCAGCAGGGCACTTCGCCTTCCAAACCCAGCAAGATCCACTGTCAGCCACCACCCACCTCCTACCACCTCCTCTGACCAAGCCGCCTCTGAGCATGGTGATGGCACCACGCCGTGCTGCTGTGCTGGCTGCCAAGGCTCCCCACCACGTGGGGCACAAAGAGCTTCCCTGCTTCAACGCAGTGAAATCACCTCACCAAGAGATCTCAAGCTTCAGCGAAGGCAAATGCAACTCCAAAATCAGATGAACACAAAGGCTTGGCAGCTGCTCCATGAAAGCTTCCCATGGAGCGAGGGACTCCCCAGCTGCGCATGGCCCTGCTAGGCAGGCAGGAGGAAAAGGAAGCTCCAGGCCTTTTCTCTATTCTTATGGACGCTCCATGTCTCTAGCACACAGCATATGGATTCAACAGAACAAGATATCCCCTGTGCCTGCATTAAGCGCTGTTGGCTGGCCAGCCAGCACCTCCGTGTAACCCCTGAGCCTGCCAGAAGTTCTCCTTCATGTTCTGGCAGAGCCGGGGCTGAATCAGCTTCCAGAAAGAAATTCTTTTGAGGGGTGAAATGAGGGTGGGAGATTTCTAGTGGTCACAGCAGTCAGGCACCCACAAGGAAAAGCCAGCAGAGCTTGGCTCCTACAGCCCTATGGTATCTTACACAGATGATACTTTCAGCCTAGCCATGACCAGGGCCACGTCCTGCCCTCCACACAAGCTACTTACTTGACGAAGATAGAGTAATAAGTCAGCACTTCAGCACTGCTTTGCTCTACATGGACTCTGGAAGCAAATCCAAAGGAGACAAAAAGGAGGAATCAATATTGACAACATATTCCTGATAAATATCCCCAAACACTCGAGGCAAGCAGCAAGTTCCCACCATAACCAGTGCACCTGCAGTCTCACACATGCTGCAGTAAGGAAAGACAGATGCTTCTGCCTTGAAGTTGGTCCCTCCTTCCCCTGGAAAAGGTTTGACATGTGGTATCGGTATTCACAGTAATGAGACAAGCGCCAAGGTAAGTCCTGGGAAAATAAGCCAGGGTGAAGAACCGGTCTGCTTAACAGATGACTTACACTCTCAGGCCCCCAAAGGAACCCACCACATGGACTATGTGCAAGAAGAACCCAGGGAGCTGCTCGAAAGACACAAATAGACCTGTCCAGGTAAGGCACATCTTGCCAAACACTTACCCAGGGTCTGGTTCAACTGGACACCACGCTTCGTGTGTTTTGGCCACTTGAGCAATCAACAGGGTCAGACCAGCCCAGCCAGAAAAAAGCTTACAAAGCCAATAAGACCAGTCCAGATGCTACCTGGGTGACACAGCATGCTTGTTGCTGGATGGGCCTTTATTTTAGCCCAAACCATCAGATGAACCGTTAACACAACCACCAGAAAATGACCTTCCCAGGTTGAACTTGTTGGCCTGATGGCAGCAGCCTGTGCTGGCTGGGGACTGATGCAAAAAGCTACCCATAAGCAACTCAACACACAATTGCGTATCACTTACTAAAACCTGTTTCTACAGGAAGGCTAAGGTTTGGCCTAAAGAGTAAACACTGAGACACTCAAACCAGAGCTTTGAAAGCAACTGCTCAGCATTCCAGCAATGAGGTTGTGGTGGGTAGAGAAAACACGTGGTTTCACATGTACATCCTTGTGCCCCTGGCACCTACACAGCTCCCGCTTGCAAACCCATGCCAGGCCCATGAGCTTCTTGCCCCCCCCTCTTCCCAAACTATTTATCAATAGAAATTTCTCTCTCCTGAATGGAATATTACAGGAGACGGACAGGATTAAGGACCTTACCCTTGTCTCTTCCCCTCCAGAAGGAATGGGAGCTTTCGTGGTCAAGTATAAACATGGAGCAAGGCAGCACCAGGCAAGAAAGCAGGGTCCAGAAGGAATGGGAGCTTTCGTGGTCAAGTATAAACATGGAGCAAGGCAGCATCAGGCAAGAAAGCAGGGTCCACGTTCAATAAGCTGCAGCTTCAGCTTCTGAAGGACCAGTTTCCACCTTTGAGGAAAGTCTATGGAGGGAAAACGGCAAGGACTGTGGGGATGACACACGGGGGAAGAGAGTAACCGCGTCTTTTCACCATTGCCACTGTCAGGCCAGGAAGGTTTCCAAAAGGCTGATGGAGCTGTTTTATCAGCTTTGTATGACCAAGCACAGCGCTCGCGGACACGGTTCCCACATCTGGATGTCTGGCTCGGACATGGGCTCTGAAGTAGTACAAACAAAAAAGAAAAATTTGCTTTTTCCTCTAATGCTGAGCTTTTCCTATCAGTCCCTGGTTATTTCCTCCAGCGCTGCCCTTTGCTGCCTGCATGCTCTGTGGCTTGGATCTCTGCTGGCCTCGGTGCAAGGCTCCACTCTACGTTAAATGTGCCCCAAGCCAGCTGTTATCTTCTATTTGGCTTTAAAAAAGGCTGCTCAAACCACCCCTTGGCTTGTAGCAGGTTTACAAGGGCTTGTTTGCAGACAGCCTACCATGTCCAACGGTCCAGGTTTGCCTACTTCATGCTGCCACTAATAAGGGTCTTGCAAGCAAAACAGAGGATCAAAACCATCCTAAAATACAGTGGGTGCTGGATTTTTAAGCATAGGAAAGTCATTCACACTGACTAACCAGGTCCAGACCAACTCTGCGTGTACAAGGTCCACAAAATCTGCTTGACCGCAACAGGACATGACAATCCAGGCACCTCTTGCATTGACTTTGACTATGCAATTCTGTCTGCAAGAATCTCAGATCTGCTCTGAGCATCTTTTATCTTGGGGGGGAGAACAGTATCACAAGTCACACATCCCTGAACTGAGATGAAGAGAAAGCCAAATGCCACATTGTCATGACAGCCAACTAAAGGGGATTTTTAGGGTTTACAGAGCGCAGAGCGCAGGAGAGGGCTCACACCAGATGCTCTTCTCTTTGAGTTGAGGCAGATCTTTGGCCTGAAGTGGATACTGGAATTTAAGAGAGCTAGCACACGCAATGTGAAAATCTCTCATGGTTATTACGCAAAGATGGATGGATGCAGCATCTCTACCTTCTGCGCTTGACCGAAGGGTATAAGCCAATGTACTCATTTGTTTGCAAAACCCCACTTTGTCTCTCAAGGGCTAAGCCCCTTAAAGGAAAAAATAAATTTAAACACTAATTACAGAAGCCACAACCTTTGTGTTTTTTAATCTTTGGGAAACGTTCAAACGTGCTGGAACTGCTGAACCTTCTGCAGCCAAATTCCAGAGCAGCATGCAACTTCCCAAAGACACAGCAGTCCCTATACAGCCATTCTCTTTAGGTTGTGCAGTCGCTCAATCAATGGGTTGCAATGTGATCAGCTGAAATGAATTGATCCCTGTTAATGCACCATTTGTCTGGGGTAAGACCACATCTATCCCCCCGCTTCATCAGCATAAACAAGCAGGCCAAGTGGAAGGCTGAGAACTTGGGATTGCACTGGCTCCAGCAATGTTTATAGAAACCGGCTCCATAATTCCTTAAAGGATCTGGCACTCCAGAAAGCAGGAAGAACCTCATAGCAGGTTTCTGTTCTTCTGCAATTACACCTCATTAACTAACCTTTGAAATACCCTCAAGGGGCAGATCTCATTACAGGCAGAAGCAGTGGGCAATTGTGAGTAAGCAGTGGAAGAGCCAGGTTATTTATTGCACAAGTGGCAGCACTTATCCAGGGCTGCTGTGAGTCTTTCTGAGCCTTTTCTGAGTTCTCTGACCTCCAGGAGGAGGTCAACAGCAGACTGTGCCTGGCCAAGTCTCTTTTTAAAGGGCCACCATAAGCAACACCCCAAAAAGATGCTTTCTGCAACGTCCGTCCCTAATCTTGCACAAACATCAGTTCACCTCTCCTTACAGTCACTTCAGTCCCAGAGGCTTTGAGCACTGCAGGGCTTTCCACTATCAGTCTAGTACCTGAAACCACAAATTGAGACACCTCTCTGAGGAGACAAAGAGAAAGATTCAGTCTGGTTTATTCTAATCTTTTTCTGCTACAGAAGAAATAATCAAACCTACTGTTTAAGGCAAAAGGGGGAATAAAACTCCACCAGCTTGCAAGTATTTTAAGAACTGGAATGGCAGAGGGACCACCTACAAACCAAGGGAGACAAGGCCCAGCAGCTCAACCATCTCCTTTGATCACTTTGATCGTTTCCAGTTCAAAACAAGCTCCTCTTCTTCCCTACCTGCCCAGGAAGATGATATCCTCACCCTTCAACACATCCACCTCCCTCCCAAATCCTCCTCCCTCCTGTTTATCCAGGAGAAAGCCGCTCAGCACACCATCAACCTCTGATGCCCGTCACCTATTCAGGCAGTTTCCACACCAGTCTCACATCCTGGTGACTTCAGCCCTGAACCACGAGTCACACTGCCACTCGCCAGCCTGCCCCAGGGTCAGCGGGCTCCTTCTGCAGGCACAGGAAATACCAGAGCAGAGATGTGGATATGTAACCATCAGGAGAGAATTCTCTCCCCAGCAAATGATCACTTTCCCATTGTGGAAAGGGAAGGAAGAGGTTTCATGTCAATTGTGAGCCCCATGCTGATGCAGAAAGCAAATCTGCTTTGCCTGCCTCCCTCCCAAAGCTGCTGCCTGAGCACCACATGCATCAGGAGCAAAGGAAAAGGCTTTTCTTTAAACACTCAATGTTCAACAGGAAGAAGAAAAAGAAGCCAGAATATGTTTTAAAGAGCTGCCAGCCAAAAAAGCTTGAGGATGCATATCCTTCCTGCCCAGCCCCACAGAAACCAGAACAAATCAGTGCATCCAGCCAGGCCCTCAGTGCACAGCATGGAGCCAAACTGCAGGAGGTCTTCACCATTCCAAATCCCTCACTCGACAGTTTTGGGGGTTTTTACCTGCTGGAAATTCCTCTGGTCTGAACCACATAACAGACCTGAATACAGGACCTTCTGGAGTAACCCTACCAGCTCCAAGGCTTGTCTGCAGGCAGCATCATACCTCTACACTCACCACAGCATCAGGAACTTTGTCACATTTTCAAGCGTGTCCTCCAAGATCGAATATGGCTATTTCCAAAACATCCACTCACTGTTGTCTCTGAAGCATAAAAACGTATTTAAAGAAACATCTTCAAAGATGGTTTGGAAACATTAAGAGGAATGTGAGTTACACTGAAATGGTTTTATCCAGGTCTAATTGTGTTTGTCTCAACTGCTCCAGATTTCCTGTTGCTACGTAAGTGCTCAAAGGCTTCAGCTGCAACACTCTACTACAGACATATTCATTTGCTTAGTGAAACTTGAAAAGAGCTCTTCCTCCACCCTCCAGAACATGACAAGCTTTGTGTCTAGTTTTTGTTCCTCTAATGACACGGGAAACCCGCTCTCACCCTTCCAAACACACATCACAGAGGCAGGAGACTGGGTTGAAAGGAAAGGTTTAGTAAGCGCTCAGTTACTTCTTTACATAAAGCACATCCATTGATGTAGGCTGGAGCCACCCTCAAGGGAAGAGCCAGGCACCACAGCCGGGCAGAAAACCTGTGTAGGACTTAAGGGCTGACCTGACCAGACAAAAAGCAACTCCATAGAACACACCAGGAGGTCACATGCGGAGGACCAGCGTTTTAAGATGCTGAACATTTTGCAGCTCCTGGTCTAGTTTTGTGTAAAGTCCCCACACCCTTCCACCATGATGATGTTAATGCTTCTCCAGTGCCCACCACATGCCCAGCACCATCAGCTCCTCCAAGCAGAGGAGCAACAAGAGGTCTGGATCCTGCTCCCCACGCTCCACCACGTCTTCGCAGGTCCCTGCTGGTCTGGGCAGCCAAGACACCCTTCACCAGGTACCTGCCTCCATGCTTCAGGCTTTCAGTCCTACCTCTGCTACCGGCATCCCTCCTTCACTCGCTACACCCCTGACAAGGCACCACCAGGGGATGGATGCTCCACAGAGCCCGAGGAGGCGTAGCACAATGTCCAAGAGTCAGTTCCCTGTTGCACACAAAGGTCTTCAGCATCTCCCTTGGACCTTTCAGGGCAAGCAGCCTCCCACAAGCTTTGCTTCTGCTCTTTGCATCCTCCCGCTGTGCTCCCGCCAGCACAGTAGCCCCACAGTTCCAAGCAGTCAGGACAGGATTAGCTAGTTGCCGCATCCATTTAGCGGGCACAGAAAGAAAAATTCTACAAGGATATCCAGATGTTTTTTCAATATATAATCTCCTCACGCAGTGGGACGGGTGAAGACCTGCCACTGCCCTGGAAGAAAATAAGGAATATGGCCATGCAAAAGGGAGAGAACAAATGCCTCGGGAGCCAAAGGTGGTGGCAGAAGCCACCAAGTCCTGATCAGCTTTTAAAACCAAGGCAGAGCTGAATATTACTTCCCCATCTGAAGAGCCTCCCTTTTGGCACAGCTTGACACTCTTTCTGAGCAGAAGGCAGTCTCAGGAGCAGCCCCTCATCCTGCGCCATGCTCAGCACTGTGGAGCAGACATGTGGATCAGCCATGTGGATCCTGGTCCAGTGCTCTGCCCTGCCCTTGACAGCTTCTGTTCTCTAAAACCTGATGGTTTGGGCTCCTTTTACCCCTGAACACTTTGCTTGAGCCCTGGTTCCTACTGGACTCTGGCACATGGATTTTCCACAGGGCTGTCGGCAGTCAGCTCCGCTGAGTCATGCCAGATTATGCAGCTCCCAGGGCCAGGTCCTCTCCCTCCGGATTTACTCCTTCTTGGGAGAGAAGAGTAAGCAGGAACAGCCTGTCAGTCTGCAAGCTGAAATCCCATTCCTGTAGCAGTGACTCAAACCCATTGTAACACTGCTGGCATTTGACCACAGGATGTTGGAGCAGAGGCAACAGGAGCTCTTTTTTCTGAGACCCTACAATGCATTACTAAAAACCAATGAATCGGGAGCCTAGCAGGCTGCTTACAGCATAACCCAACAGAGGGACGTTCAGCCTGCAAAGCCTGGCCACCAGCTGTAACAATCCCTTGTAACACAGGCAGCAGTGCTGCTCTTCCCATAAAACACCATGGGGCATCACCAGGGCTGTCACCCACTGGACCCCAGTGGCTTCTGTAGTGCTGGGGATACACCGGAGCCAGGACCCACATAGGCAACATCAGAACTGGTGTCATTTAAGCAAGCACTCACATCTGCACCTAATACCACTGCCAAGATTGCTTGCTTTGGCTTAATTAGGCATCAAATAAGGTAACACTCAGTAAGCAAATTCAGCAGCTCGGTGTCACTGGTGTTTCCTTCTGTTAAAAGGGGTTTTGCTGTTACAACACAAGGAGCTGGCCAGGCAGAAGCAGTGCTCGGAGCATGCCAAGCACCACACAGCCTCCAAGCATTTCTCTGCTTTCAGACCTGTTTTCTCCCTAGAGAGGGAAGAGTACCTGACCAAAACTAGGGCTAACTAGGCAGCAGGATGTTCCCAGTGACACAGCAGCAGCAGTGAAGCCTATCCCACATCCACAGCTCAATGGGACTCTCACTTCCACTGAGGAAAACCCCAGCCCCAAAACCACAATGGCAGTGCAGGTCTCCAGTAGAGACTCTACAGAGAAGGAGAAACCTTACAATGAACTAAAGTCTGGGAATAAGAGATGACTTGTCCAACTTGGAGCAGTGCAGAAAGCCCTAGCTGGCATTTCCACTGCCCCATTACATCTTCAGGGATATTCCTTGGGTTCCCAAAACAACGTTCATGTCAGGCACCGCTGGGACCTACCCTACTTGTATGGAAGATGAGCTCCCTTTGAGCATGTGGGTATCTTCCTGCTATCAAGCAGAAACACAAAGATATTAGGAAGCTATAAAATGATTTTTCAGCTTTATGAAACCCATGAGGTCTCTCCCACTGTGCTTGATAGAATTCCTGTCTGCACTGGGAAGCCTCAGACCTGGACCTCCAGCTCAGCAGCAGCAGGGGCAAGCACCAGCCTGCAGCATCATGCCACTCGTGCTTTACCACCATCACCACAACCAAGCTATGCATGGACCTGCCTCTACCTGCATCATGCACCGGCCAGTGCAGCCACTGCCACCAGCAGCACTACAGCACAGCTCGGCACTGACCTCGTCCAGGCAGAAGCATCCTGTTAAAGATCAGTTTGAGAGGGGAATGAAAGATGCAATGCCTTTATGGTGGACAGTGAAGGCTTTGAGGGGTCTGCTGGACTTGAAGCACCACAGCAGTACAACTGTCTTGCAGACTTGGTTTGTCTGGTTAAGAGAGCAGCTGTAGTGCAGATGTCCCCAAAAAGCATCATCAGGAGAACATCAGGGGAACAGCTCCAGGCAGCTTAGCGCAGCACCGGGAGCACACATGGCAGTCCAAGAGGAGATAAAAATGCTTTTTGGCATGTGGGAGCCATGCAAGAGTCACTGGAACTACAAAATGCACAATTCCCCAAGGACACAGGCACAATTCACAATGTGAACACAGTAGCAAGACCTCAAATCACTACCTAATCCTACTCATCTCAGGAACACACCTTCCTGCCAGCTCATGGTCAGACCTGATGAATCAGATGGCACTTCAAGCTTCAAGCTGTTGGAGCTCACTTTCTGTCATGTCCTTACCAGCACTGTGCTCCTCAACCACAGCACACCAGATACAATGAACCACAGGTGAAGCTCTGCTGCTGCTATGGAGAAGCTCATCAGAACCAGCCTGGCAGCATTTTAGTTGCATTCTCCATGGGTGTCCAAGTTATGCAAACAAGAAGAGGTTAAGGCTGGCATTGCTCACTCCAAGCTCACATGGAGGAACCTGTCATAGAATCCCAGACTGGTTTGGGTTGGAACAGACCTTAAAGCTCATCCAGTATCAAAACCTGCTGCTGTGGGCAGGGACACCTTCCACTAGACCAGGTTGCTCCAAGCCCCATCCAACCTGGCCTTGAACACTGCAAGGAATGGGGCAGCCACATCCAAGGACTAGGACGGCTGCCCTATGAGGGAGGGCTGAGAGCTGGGTTTGTTCATCCCACTGACTGTTCCCACAAGGACTGTACCAGTGGCTTTCAGTGCTGGGAATCCACTGTCCCAAGAGAGAGGAGAAGGCAAGGGTGACCCCATGAAGCAGCTCACCCTGCCCAAGCAGGGCCTGAGCCTGCAGCCAATGGGAAATCATTTGTTTTGCGAAAAATCAAAAGCCATAGAGAAAGAAAAGAAGGTGCTGGGCTCTGAGTGGGTCGCACCTGACAACCAGCAGCGCACCAAAGTCAAAGCAAGAATAAAACAGAGAGAAATTCTGTAGACAATTGCTGTAATGACTATAAATTACTGGCTGCACTGAGTGCCATCATGATCCAAGCAACTCTGATATGCTCTGGGAGCCTTCATTGTAAGCAATACCAGGTCAAAACCACTCTGAAAGAGCTGAATCACCGTGTCATGGTGCAGTATCATATTCCAGTTGGGTAATTATGATGACCCCAATCCAATCATTATTAGTCAGAAAATATCTTCTGCTCCTGAGAACGGAGAACCTCTTGTGAATCAATCTCTGTCTTATGAAGATCAGCCCCACACTGGGTGGCAAGGATTAAGCAAAACTTTGGAAGCATTTTTATTGTACAAACCCCCCAGTTGCAGGAAAAAGCCTTTGCAAGCATTTTTAATAAATACCTACACGCACACACTGAAAGCCTTTAGAGGGGTCCATCTCCCCTGCCATGGCTCCTGACCCAGCCTTTGGCATCACTCACCCAGCGCAAACTGCCCTCACAGCTGGGAAGTGCCACATCCATACCCTGCTTCCCGGGAAATCCCAGGTTTGCCCCCTTGCCCCCAGCATTTGCCAACTCTACAAAGGTGGAACTGATGCTTTTTCTTTCTCCTGAGCACTGGAGAGGGGAGAATGTTTCTCTATTTGCAGAAATTACCTCAAATTCCAGAGAAGCACATCTAACTTGTACCAAAGCCTGTAATTAAAATACATCAGCAATAGCTGTGTTCTCAACGTGAAAGAGAGAGGAAGAATAAAAAGGTTTCTTAAATAAACTGGTAGCTGGGATAAAATTACCCTCCCAGCCCATGCAGACAAACCATGCCTTTGAGTATTTACAGTCCTGCCAGGCTGCATCCAGCGGGATAAGCCATCAATCTGATTATGGCCGCAAACATCATCGGAAAGATCTGTTTGTGGTATGAGACGCTCCAAACCCTTCCCAGCCATTCTGGGAAGGAATGCCTTCCAGAAGCTCGGAGCCAAAACTTAGCAGGAAAAGGAAAAACCTGGGAGCAGAGAAATCATCTCTTTATAGGAGCCTCTGGGACATTTACAAATGAAAAAGCTTTGCAAATTCCATTTTCAGCTAAGCAGCAGCCCCCCCGCCCAAAACACACCACATGGAATATGTTGGCTTGGGAGCATTTTCCTCCCGAGGGAAAAAGAAAAGCTCCCATCCTCAAGCTCCCGCAGAATACAGACGTGTTATTAGTGACAATAAACTGCCCTTTGAAGGGGGAGGAGGACAGAGGCAGCCAAGATGCGACTGCAAGCTAGCCCAGGCTGCAAGGTGAGGACGGGCCAGGAAGCAGCAAAAGGAATAGCAGCTCCACCGGGAATTCCTGCGGTGAAGAGCTGGGCCCCGGGTCAAAGCAAGCAAAATACTTCAGATTCGCTCCTCTCCAAAACATGCACTGTGTCCACAGGCACGCTCAACCTCGCACATCCACAGCACTGCCCTGCTGCGAGCCCAGCTCCGCTCTCAATGGGATGATTTGGGTTGGAAGGGACCTTAAAGCTCTCCAGGTTTCTTGTAGACCCTTTAGGCACTTGATAATAGTGGACACCAAGGTTTTAACAGCAGCTAAAACCCCTGTAAGGTACAGCAGCAGCAGCGACACAGTTGGAGATAATTTAAGCTTCGCTGACATCGCCATGGCCTGCGAATCCATGCAGGGTAATTTTAGAAATCTCTTTATAAAGCAAAGCCAGTATTTCCTCTGCTCAAAGGGTGCAAGAGCCCTCAAAAACATAAATAAGAATTGAGGTTTCCTTGTGACAGAGATCCAAACTATTAGATTTCACAGGGAAGTGGGAGAAGACCGAGGGGAATAGGGAGGGCATCCAAGATCAGATGCAATGTCTGCAACTCTGAGAAGACTACACTGGAGCTAAGAAGCATTTGAGCCAGGGTCTGCACACAGTTCCCAAGGGATCCATCAGAGGCGAGCTGGAAAAGCAAGCCTGAATTCATCGAGAGGGGGAAGGCACTAAAAAGCTGTAGTTTAGAGTCATGGAATCCACTAGGTTGGAAAAGACCTTTAAGATCATCACGTCCAACTAAAACTAAAGCCCAGGCCTCTTTGCAGGGGCTGTCTGGAGCAATATCTGCTACTCCCAAAACGTGAGCTCTTCTGCAGCACCCAGCTCAGGCTGTGTACTCCCTCACTACAAGATGAAAAGGTGGTGGGAGGAAAGCACAACAAACCTGATTGAAAGCTGCAGAAACCACCAAGCAAGGAGAAGTTAAAAGCTGAATATGGGGATGAAGACTTGTAGTCAAGGGCAGATACTGAAAGGATGTAAACATTCAAGTAAGCAAAACAACTCACATTGAAATGAAGCTTGACCTGCTCATCAAGAGAAAAAATAAGACCGAAGATCTCTGTAAGAGCACAGAGACATTGTAGAGCTCGGAGTACTTGAGAATAGGTTACACAAACTCTGGGACTTCTACCTAGTGGAGCAGCGAGATCAAGCGGTGCAAGAGGCTCTTCCACCCCAATGGTCTTCTAGAGCTAAAGAAGAACAAAAACGGGGAGGGAAGCCCCAAGATGCCAGCAGCACAGGCTCTGCTCATGCCTTACAAACACTTGGGGCTGCTCTGCCCAAACCCTGCATTTCTAGAGCAACAATTTGTGAGAAAAGGCTCTGCCTCTGTCATGAGTGGGACAGACACAGTGCAACTGTACAACAGGCAAGGCAAATTTGCTGTTTTAAAAACATTGCACAACAGCCTTACATTCTGTATAACCCACAAAGCTCCAAGACACAACTCTCCTTGCTTTACCAGGAGACATGAAAGTTATGTTAAGTGTGCCTTTACTTCCCAGCTCCCTGCCTAACCAACCTTACTGCAGGCTTTGGTACCAGCCAGAGGGGTCCTCCTCGCTGCTGCGGCATGCACAGAGCTCCAAGGGAGCATCCCTTCCCTGCTGAAGTGTGATAAAGAGGAAGGAAAGGAGACAGCAAAAATTCCCCATCCCAGGTGGGGTGGATGAGGCTTGGAGCAACCTGCTCTAGTGGAAGGTGTCCCTGCCCATGGCAGGGGCTTGGAACTGGATGAGCTTTAAGCTCCCTTCCAACCCAAACCAGTCTGGAATTCTGAGATTCTATGACAATGCACCACCATTAGAATCTGCCTCACATGCTACTCGTGAGCGGTCCAGAGGTTCTGCATCCAAAGCCAAGTTGGCTTCAAGGCTTTTCTACCCCACATCTTATTTACAGGTCCTAGCAAGCTTTCCAAGAAGCACAATAGTCAGTGTCTGCCAAACACCCCCATTACAGAGTGCTGGAGGACCACCACACGGCTGTATCATCCTTGTTCAAGCCTGCCCCTATTCAGAGGTGCCACCTCACTGCTGGGGCCTTGGCATCATCCTTCCCATACACCTTTTACCATGGAGAGCCCCAATCCCTATCAATTTTTATCACTTCAGAGAAGAACAAACCATCTTTAGATTTCCATGCCTCGATCTCTTCTAGCCCATACCAGCACTGCACCACCAATACATAGCACAGCCATGAAAAGCTTTAAGGCAGTCTTTCAACAACATAAGCTACTTAACTGAAAAAAAACCAACCCAAAACCCAAACCAAGCCCCCCTGCTGCTCTACCCATGATTGTCATCATGCAAAGGAGAAAAACCCCATCCCAAGGGATTCACAGCCACGTCATTTTTAGGGAATAAACGCCAGCTGGTCTCTTTCCTTTGACATTTAGCTAATAATTGTTTCAGCCAAGCAACCTGACAGCACTGAGCTCAGTAGCCCATAAATGCCACTGGTGTTTTACTGAACGCCAAGACAACACTAGCTGCTCTCCAGCTCCCTGGTACATGTGGTTACACACACACGGAGCCTTCCTCAGCCCTCTTGGAATCCTCAGATGAATTAGCTGAGGACTTGCTCTGCTTAAACGTAGCCATCTGCTCCACCACCACCCCATGTGTACCTCCCATGCACACACGCAGAAATGGGGAGGAAGGAGGGAGAAGGGAAGGAGGCAGGTACCTCCTCTTGATAGTGAGAAGACTTGAATTTGCTCCTCATTAACGACTCCTGGCTGACTGCTACCCAATACCTCCTTGAGCCATCTCTTTCAAGCTTCCCAGTCCCAGATGTAGTAAAACCTTTGCACCCTGAAGATTCCATTTAGTCACCTCAACATCATTTCACTGACCCAGTGACGCTCCTATTCCTTAACTTTCACCTGAGCTGGGTTTCTGTTTTCCAAAAGACCTCTTTTTTGGCCCAAGTTACATCTGCTTAACACAAAACAGGTCAAGAAACTTCCCCAGAACACCCCCCTTCATTACTCTGCATGTCTGCTGGGAGCTCACAAAGTCAATCACCAACCCCTCCTCCCTCACAATCAGTGTACCCTCTTGCTTATCTAAGCTTCAGGCTCCTAATAAATCCTCTTGCACACAGAGGAAGCCCAAATATTACTTATTACTAATTCTCCATTGACAGCCTATGCAAAAGAAACCTGGCTGCACTCCCTAAGATGCCTATTACCTGTTGGCTCAGCTGCTGCCACATCACCCTTACCAGGGTGCTCAGCACTTGCTGTACAGAGACATGGTTGTTCTGCATGCTGGGAGTTAGTTATAAAAGCCTCTTGCTGGAGATAAATGTGTCTAAAAAGCATAACGTGTTTCAGCAGGGACAGCATTACAGGTGGCTGTGCTCAGTGGGAAGGAACAAGCCACTTCCGAGGTACAGCTAAGGCGAGGAGCCTACAGACAGCCACTGCTAAGTGGGATTCATGCGAACAGACAGCTTTTAGCAACCCAAACCCTCCCTGGACATCCTGCTTTCCATGTACCTGGGCTTCTCCACACCAAGGGAGAGGTGCACTGAGGCAAAGAGCCAGCTCCCACCATGCCCCAAAGCCATAGCCATCACATCCAGGGTCTGTGAGCATTCGCGGAGCAACATAACCTCCTGCTTCCTCTGCCAGCAAGAGCAAGGAGGGGAGGATGCAGGGAGCGCATGGACCGCAGCAGGAAGATGCAAGTCAGAGGCTTTATGCTGAATAAAGCTTCTCCCACCCAGCAGATGCAGCAGCAAGTTGCTGAGATGATCTTGTAACACCCCCCGGTGCCATTACGCTACCTGGTTAACCACACAGTGAGGCTGTAAGCAATCCACAGTGCCCCTTACCACAGCAGGAATCTGGCAAAGAAGTTACAAATCTGCACTTTATAGAGCTATTTTCTACAAGAAATGCCTCTGTTTTATCTTTAAGAAGCGTTTTCACCGTTAGGACAGAGATGAAATGCCCTTCCTCCACCAAAACACTTCTTCAACACATAATGATTTGCTTTGTCATGCCACTTTGATATGTGCCCAGCAGCCTCAGATGGAGAATTAAGGCAGATCTCCTGGGTGAGCACACAGGAACTTCCCAATACCTGAACCCATTAAAAGAATAAACGTTTTTTTCTTATAGCAACGTCAGCACAGGCCAACAAACCGTCCACAAATCCATTCCCATTCCCTGGTATGCTGCTGGGGCTTGCTCCATTTTGGGTCATACTAGGCAGCTTCAAATTACATCACATCTGATCCGGTGCAAGGAAACACAAGCTCACTGTGACGGAAAGCAGCAGAAAGGAGGGGAAAAAACCACAGACCCGGGATAAACAAGGTACCGCACACTCAGCCTGGGGACACAACAAGGCCATGCCGGGGGGAAGGAGCCGATCCCAAAATCCCGGGATGCTGCTGCTGGTCCCCCAGGCGCTGGAGCTGATCACACCTCAATGTGGTACCGATGGAGAACAAAGAGAGTGGATGCGGGCGCACAGAGGCACCGCTGGGATGCTGTTCCAAGCGGATTGGGACCTGGAAAATTGGTTCTGCCCAGCTCCCTCCGTGCCTCCCGCACTCCTTGAAGCCCGCACATGCCCTTCACCGGGACACGGACACTGCCCTTCTTCATGACCCGCTGCTCTGAGGCTCGAGGTGGACACGAGCTGCCCGTCGGACACACACGGGACTACCGACTGCCCCAGGGAGGCTCCTCCGGGTTACACCAACCGGAGGCGCAGCACCCACTCCCCGGGTGAGCAGGTGCGGGAGGCGGCCCTGCCCGCGCCGGGGCGGGACCGGGCCAGTGCCTCGGTGCCGCGGCCTCACCTGTTCGGCACCGTAGGCCGTGGCGAACTGGACGAACTCCTCCACACGCACGAAGCCGTCGCCATCGCGGTCCAGGGCGTCAAAGACGGGGCGGAGGCGCGGCTCCTCCTCGGGCCGGACCGGGGGCTCTTCAGGGCAGCCCCCCAGCTCCGGCTGGGACCACGGCGACGGCCCCAGGGTGGGCTCGGCGGCCTCAGGTGCCCAGAGGCCCGGTTCTAGCTGTAGCTCCAGCTCCGGTTCCAGCTCCGGCTCCGGGCTCGGCCCGTCTCGCCACTGCCCCCGAGGGAGCGGGGGCTCGGGCACGGCCGCCGGCGGATGCGGCTCCATTTTCACCGGCGGCGCTTAGCGCCCGCCGCCGCCCGCCCCGCCGCTGCCCGCCCCGCCGCTGCCCGGCGGCCATGCCCCGCGGCCATCACCCGCTCACATCGCGGCCGCCCGGCGCGGCGCTGCCGGTACCGGGGCGGTGATGCCGGTAGCTCCGCCCGTTCCCGGGAGCAAGGCTTTGTGCGAGGCGGCGCCGGCCCCGCCCGCAGCACCGCCACCAGGGACAGCCCCGCTCCGCCCGGCGGGAGGGGCGGCCCCGAGCGCCTGGGAACGCGGTTACTCCCCGCGGTCGGGTGAGGAGGCGGCGGCGCCGAGAAACAACCCGCCCGCCCGCGCCGCCGCTCTGTAGCAGCCCGCAGTGAACCCCCAGATCCAAGCGGGCACCGCCGCCGCAGCGGCGGCCAGTGGACGGTGATGTCACCCGCCCGCCTGCGCCGAGACCCCGCCCACCCCCCATGACGTCAGAGCGAGGCCGCGAGGAGGCCCCGCCCCGCCCCCCGCTCCAGCGCGCGCGGGGGTCTAGCGCGTGCTGCCCGTTCCCCCCTCCCCGCCCACCTCCGGCGGGCACCGGGGCTTGCGCGCCCCTCTGGGGGGTGGGGAGGGTAACCGTGCACCGGGGGACACCGTCCCCCCCAGCCGCCCCTTGAGCCCCGCCCCGGGGTCGGACAGCCCCTGTCTCCGGCGGCCGCCGCTGACGGCAAAAGCCCCCTGGTTTTATCCCTCGGCTGCTGCGCTTCCGGCCCGTTAGGGGCAGTTCTGCGCCACCCAGCACGGGCCGCTCTCCTTCCACCTCGGCCTGGTACTGCCCCCGGCGCTAGCGATGTGCCCCCATGTGCCCCGAACTCTCACTGAGGGGCTGCCAGGGTGTCGCTAAAGCCACGGCCTCTCCGAGGGACCACAGCTTCTGCCCGCGGGGACAGTCCCCACCTCGCTTGTGTGTGGTTAAACAAACACGGTTCCGTACACGGACCCTGCTGGAACAACGGACACAGGCCTGAAAGAAGACGACCGCAGCGGGGCAGCTGGAACCAACAAACATCAAACCCGTACCTTCTCCAGTAGAAAATACTCATCCTGATACCTGGGAAGAGGGATATTGCGGCTGGAGGCAAAGCCTGGAAGACACCCAGGCAAAGGACCCTGGTTCAAGCACCACATCCCGATCCCCTCTGACTGGGGTCAGCAGGTCTCCCACAGAGTCCCTCAGCACCTCTGGCCTGTAGCACTGGGACCACACAAGGCTCTGCTGGTGTGAACAACAGTTTTCTACCCTCCCTCAGGGCCCAGTTTGGAGCAGCAGGATCAGCCAGCGTGGCAGGCCACAGGTGTAGGCTTTGCTCACGCAGCAGCAAGCTACTGCAGCAATGCTCTGACCAAAGACTCCTAAAGCTCCTGATGCTGCTGCTTCACAAGACAAGGAGCACAAACAAGCTTTCCCAAGCTTCCAGCAGCCAAACCTTCAGGATCATCCCCTAGCACAGGCAAACTGATGAGAGGTGTCACAGCTCAGGGTGGAAGCTCTTTATTCATGGCCAGGAGGAAGGAGCAAAACCTGGTGAGTCTACAATGAAGTAGGAAATGCAATCAAGTAGGAAAAGCTTTGTGGAATTCAGGATAAGCTTTGAAACTGCTGTCAGCAGCAGCAGGAGGCCACTGCACACAGCAGCATGTGTCCCCCCAGGCGCTGGCACCAGACATGGGCTGAGCTCCAGCCACTCGGTAGCTCAGCACCCTGCTAGGGAAGGACAGGATTTCACCTAGCCCTTGATTGACCCTCAGCTGTAGTGTCCCTGTGGAGGAAGGAGACAGCCTGACACTGGCGTGACAGACAGATGGGTGCCAGACAGACAACTGGAGACCTCTGGCTCCCAAGAGATACACTGCTGTGACCTACAGCAGCTAGAGCCAGCTCCAGTGGGATGTGACCTCACACCACCTCTGCTCCTGCACCCATCATCCATGGCGGCCTCCGGGGACCACTGCCCCATTCCAGACTCCTGCTGCAGGGGGCCAGCCTGGCCCTTGTTTCCTTTTCCAGAGCCACCAGCCCCTGCTGCCACACCAAGCTGGCCCTAGAGCTGAACTGAACCCCAATCCCAAGAAGTAGCTGCTGCTGGGGGTCCTGGGCAGCACTCAGGCTGAGATGGGGGACAGAAGAGGAAGACAACGGATAATCCATGGGTGGCACTGGGAAAGGTCAGGAGAACAACCTGGAGCACAGCCCGTGCACCCTGTGCTGTCCCTGCACCCTCAGCCACATCAGTGCACAGGGAAGTAATGGCACAGAACGGTGGGGTGAAGGGTGGGCTTGCTCCCCACAGCACTTCTGGGGCTCCCTCCCCCCAGCTGATGCAGGATCATCAGCATCAGTCCCCACCAGCCATCAGCTCCATTGGGGAGCGAGCCCCCCGAGGTGTCCCAGCGCAGCAGTGTTCGGTCCCGTTGGTGTCCATCGGTCAGTCTCAGGCTGTCCATCAGTGATTTTTGTTTGCTCCTGCAGCCCAGAAATCTGCAAGACAGCACAGAGGTGGGTACAGTCCTGCCCTGCTCATGGGGCAGCACCCTGCAGAAAGGGGAAGAAAGGAGACCCCTCTTCCAGGAAGCACCAGCTCCCTTCCCACCTCTGCAGACACAGGCAGTAACACATAACACACTGCAGTAACTCATGCAAGAAAGGAAGGAAAAGGGAGGCAGAGGCTGTCAGGATTCTTCTGTGCCCAATCCTGCTGGTGGGACACAGAAAAGGGGCATCCTATCACTTCAGGGGACACACAGCAGTGTCAAGACAAGCATCCTCCAGCAGAACAAGGCATACCATGTCAACTGCAGGCTCAGAGGAAAAACCCAGCCAGGTCTGCTGTCCTTCCCACCTCATCTCTAGGGACTGTCCAGGACATACAGATGTTCTCCATTTGCTCTGTGCCTGTTCTAACCACACCATGGGGTGTGACCCTGTTCCCCCATCCCGAAGGCAGAGGAAGGTTTGAGAACAAGCACTGCCAAGCCAAGAGCTGGGCTGGCTGCCCTCACCCACAGACCCCAACAGCCAGAACCTAACTCTTCCCCAACACACTATGTGCCTCAGGAGAGGCAGAGCCTGGCACTGGTGCAGGACAACCAGGACACCTACAGAAGGTAACACTGTACCCACTGCCATAGCAGTTGTACCCCCAATACCATGGGGCAACAGGGTTTTTGACAAAGGCCCTGCTCTAGTCCCATGGAGGGGGAAATGCACATCACCTAGAGTTTAGCAGAGGATGAAGCAATACCCAGCAAGGCAGGGAAGCTGTTGGAAGAGGTCAGCCAGCTCCCACCATCCACAACCAGGGTGGTGCCTGTCACATAGGAGGAGAGGGGGCTTGCCAGGTACAGCGTGCTGTGGGCAATCTCCGTCTTGTTCCCTGCACGTTGCAGGGGTATCATGTCAAACTGGTTTGCTTTCTCAGCAAACTTCCCACCTAGGAGCGGAAGAAGAGAAGTCAGCCTGGATCACAGGCCCACCAGCCCACTACCACTGCTGCCAGACACTGCATGGGGCTTGCTGAGAGCCCAGGGAGCCTGGTGAGATCCTGGCACAGCCCTGGGGACAGCCCATGGCCAAAGGCCTGAGGAGAGAGTTAAATGAGCAGAGCTCAAACCCAGCAGTAGGGTTTGTACTGCACAGTGAGCTCAAGACAGGATCTTGCAGAGCCTTCCCAGCCTCCAGGGGTGAACCGGCACTCCACTGATGGACTGTAACCACCAGGCAGGGCAGCTGGCTGGGCTAAGCATGTTATATCATGTCATTGAAGCTCAAAAAGCTGACACTTGGCAGAGAAAACTCAGCTCCCTGCAAGGTACAAAGGATATGGGGAGGGCTGTTCTCCATAAGGGACACACCAGTGCAGGCACGGGGCAGCCATGCTCAGCAGCAACAGCCCCATGAGCTTCATGGCACTGGTGGTCCCTCAGTCCCCTCCCAAGCAGAAGCCAGGAAGCCACCACCGAGGCAAAGACAGGAGCCCCATGTTGCCCTCACCCAGCCGCCGGTAGCCCTCGGTGCCAGTAATGGGGCCCGGTGCCAGGCTGTTCACTCGGATGTTTTTGGGGCCCCACTCCACAGCAAGGTGACGGGTCATGGCATCTGGGAAGGGATCACAACAGGACTGAGAAAGGAGAGCAGAGCCATTCCAGTAACCTTTGGAAAACACAGAAGACTGGGCAAGAGCAAAGGGCCCCAGAAGAGCCCTGGGGGAGAGAAGTGCCTCATCCCAAAACCAGGCATGTAGTAGCCACACCAATTCATATTCACTTCTCCCAAGGACGTCTTCCCACCCCAATATCTGGGAAGAACTAGCTTCCTTACTGGCCCCACACAGCTCAGAGCCCCAGCAAGGAGTGTTTAGGTACCTATGGCAGCCTTAGCAGTACCAGCATGCACCTGCAGGGCCTGCCCTCGGTAGCTCAGTGTTGCTGTGATGTTGACAATGACTCCACCGTGGTCCTGAGGAAGGAAAGGAAATGTGGTGTTAGGCTGGGAGCTGCACAAGTGCTCTCATATAAGATCAGTGGGACAAGAGTTGGGCTGGCACTGCCAGCTCTGCACTGCTGAGGCATCACTGGGCAGCACTGCCCACCTGGTCTGACTGAGCTGGGGCACCTAGTGGGGACCTTCCAAAGAGGAGGGAGATGCAGGGGACAAACAAAGGCCAGGGGAAAGCAGATGAGCTGGAAAAAGAGCAGCAGATCACAGCATGTGGCCAGGCATGGGAAAGTGCCACAACAGTTAAGCTCCAGGGGTAGGGACAGGCAGTATTCCCAGTCCCTGTGAGGGAACAGACAAGCTGAGCAGGGTGGGTGGCAGCAGCCCAGCCCTGGGTACATGGGTGCTCTGCTCCCTTTTGCCCTCCACGCTCCCCTCAGTTTCTCAGAAGCAAAGTGTGGTTTGTTTGACACTAACCCCCTGCCTACAGGAGCCCCTCCACCGAGTCCTCTGGCTCTGGATCCACTTACCTGGAAATACTTCTCAAAGAGCACTTTGGAGGTGTTGAAGGTGCCAATGGTGTCGATATCTATTACTGTCTTGAAGGCATTGAAGGACAGGGCGCTGGCTGGGCACAGGAAGTTTCCTGCAGCACCTGAAGAACAAGCAGCCAGGACACAGTCAGGACTACCTCCAGGAGCAGAAAATGCCCTTCCTGGCAGAAAGCCTGTACCAAATCTCCCCCTGGCCACTGCAGCAGCTCACCATTGATGAGGATGTCAATCCGCTTGAACTCTCTCAGTGCCTCATCCACTGCTGCCGCAATGGTTTGGGGCTGCCTGACATCGACTGACAGAGGCAGGCACTGCTGGCCTGTGGCTGCCACCAGCTTTTTGGAGGCCTGCAAAACAGGAAGAGACTTGAGATCCTTTCTGGGACTCTCTCCTTCAGCAGGGATTAGTCTCAGAGCAAGAAGTCAGGCAGGAGGCACATCGCGGTCAGCACACAGCAAACGCTGCGGGCATGGGACAGACCTGCCCAAACCCAGCTCCAGCACAGCAGCACCCTGCAGCTAAAGCCCTGAGGTAGCTGAGAAAGCTCTTACAGCTCCTCCCAAACAAACACCAGGCTGCCCCGGGCCACGACTCACTAAGCCCAGATACCTCCATGACCCTACATCGACACAGCACACCCTGAGCCACATCTCTGCAGGGTGGGTACAACGGTTGGACCCCGACAAGGCATGAGCCAGACATAAATAACCTTTACATTCAAAATATGCCAGGAGGCAAAGGGGCAGAGCAGCAGTTTCCAGAGTGTCTGCCCCAGAGGCAGCTCAGGCCAGCTCTGCAGCTCAGCCTCTGCCACAAACCACCCCAAGGTGCCCATTAAGAACATGTCTCCCCCCAGCTAATTCAGCACAGGGGACCCTGAACTTGGCAGCAACCCCACACAACACCCAGTGATGCTCTGCGTTCCTGCTTGAGCTTGTCAGGCCCTTCTGTGGGAAGCTTTGAGCACCAGCCAACCCACACGTATGCCAAGAGCCTCGGCAAGCAGTCCCTATGTACTCCAAAAACTCCAGCCCCTGAGGGCGAGAAAGCTGCCGAGCTTTGCAGCTTGTTTTCTCACACATGAGCATGGGGGAATGTGGAATGACAGCAAGCCATGTCTGGGAGGTAGCCGAGTCATGCCAGCTCACCCCCAAGCGCTGGGTTTGATCTTTATTGTATTGCAGTGAAGTCCACACATGCAACCACAAAGCTCTCTCGTGTCGGGCTGCTTTCAGTCTGAGACCACAACACAAGCCATGGTGAGGAGCAGAAACTGTGACCAGCCAGACTCCAGCTGGGGTCAGACACACCAGGGTGGGTGTTTGCTCTGCTCAGCTGCCCCAAGCAGAGATAGTTGAATTCAGCGTCTTCAATCAGCGTGTTCCAGACCTGCATCTTCATCCCCAAACACAAGAGAACTGAGATTCTGGGGCTCAGCATACCCACTTCAACATGCAGATTCTTTGGGCATGGGGGTCTTCTCCTACTCAGAGCTGAGATTCAAGTTTGACCTTGGGCCCTGCCACTCCCCTGCTGTTTGCTTCCCCCCAGTTTGCTTCTTTCTGTTCCATCAACAGAAAGGCAACGTGGTATCTGCAACAGACACCCCTAAAGCTGGCAGGGTAAGATACCAAATTCCACAATTAACTGAGCTCTACTGAGAGATGTGGTGGTTGCAACCTCCCCTAAACCTGCACCCACCTCCCATCACTGCTGTTGCTGAGGCACTTAAGAGCCAGGACATCACAGAATTCCAGACTGGTTTGGGTTGGAAGGGACCTTAAAGCTCATCCAGTTCCAACCCCCTGCCACAGGCAGCGACACCTTCCACCAGACCAAGTGGCTCCAAGCCCCGTCCAACCTGGCCTTGAACACTGCCAGGGATGGGGCAGCCACAGCTTCTCTGGGCAACCTGT
>WYDI02024313.1:0-28500 GCA_009867235.2 Psittacus erithacus
GCCGGCGGCGCCCGGAGTTGGTTGTTGTTCGCGGTCGCAGCCCCCGTCCCGGCGGCTGCTGCCTGCCTGAGGGGACCCCCCCGGTGAGCGGGGCCGGGGCTGGGGCCGCGTGCACCATCCGGGGTCAGGGCGCGAGCGGGGTGCCGGAGCGCGGGGGGCTGAGCCCGGGGGTACCGGAGGGCGGCGGGGTGGCCCCGGGGGTGCAGGAGGAGGGGGGCTTCTCCCAGGGCGTGCAGGAGGCGGGGCTGGGGGCTCTGCCCCGCGGCCAGGAGCTGGTGGCCGCTGGCGGCGGGGGGCCGGGGCGCGGCGGGGACCAGGGCCGGTGGCACTGGGTGCCGCTGGGGGAGCGGACGGGCTTGCAGGAGTGGGGCGAGCGGCCCGCACTTGTCACTGCCGCCGGCGACGGCTCCAAGCCAGGCGCGGAGCCGCGGCGGCCCCGGGAGCGGGGAACGGCCCGGGCGCGGCGGCGGGCGCGGGACGCGGAGGAAGCGGCGGCGGGGGAAGAGGGGGGCAGCCCCGGGGCGCAGCCGCCGCGGAGAGCGCGGTGCGCGGTGCGGGGCGTGCAGGAGCACGGCCCCAAAGCCGGGCAGGAGCAGGGCCTGAGCCGGCGGGCGCAGCAGGAGCGGGGCGGGGGGCGGCGGGAGGCGAGCCCCCCAGCCCGGGCCCGCTGGTGGGTGCGGCGGGGCCGGCAGGAGGAAGGGGAGGCCAGGGGCGCGGTGCAGGAGGAGGGCGAGTTTTACTCGGGGGAACAGGAGCGCCCCGGCGCACGGAACCCGGCACACCGCCCGAGCCGCAGGCGGGCCGCCCGAGTGTGAGGCCGGACCCGGCCCCCGCTGCTGGCCGCCCCGCGGGGGGTACCCCCGAAGACCAGGCTGCCGCCGGCGTCGATCTGCGCACCACGGCCCGACAGGCAGGCAGGCGCATTCTGCCTGGTATGCGGGCTGCCCGAAGAGCGGCCGTGCTGGTCCTCTGCCTGCGGTGACGCTGTGGACCCGGCGCAGGATGCGGTGGCAGTGGCGGTGAGCACAGAGGTAAGAGCGAGTCGCGACCCCTTGCAAGGGGTGGGAGGTGTCGGTGTGTAGCACTGCGGCACTGCCCGGCGTGCTGTGCCTCACCGGTCACGGCTGGCACCGTGCCCTGCAGTGCTGCGGGCTGCCGGTGCTGCTGTTGTGCCCAGGCGGCAGTATGCCCGACCCCCCTGCTCCTGTCTGCCGGGACAGAGCAGGCAGTGGGGTCTGGAGTGAGTGGGTGCCCGGTGCCCCTGAACCCTCCCAAACCGCAGCGGAAGCTGGGGGAAGGTTTTTTTTTCCCGGAGAAAAGGCGGCTTTGCTCTGCTCTTCCTCTTCCCCGGGCTCGTGGGAGCTCCAGCGCCGAACAGAGGATCCTTGTCCTCCCGGGCCGGCCCTGCGCCTTGGGGTGTTGTGCTGTTGCTGGAACCCGAAGCAGCGATGAGGTGCAGGGAGCCTCTACCCACTGGCTTGGTGGGCACCACCGTGTCTGTGTCCAGCCACACTGTAGCGGGTTTTTCTCTGCACACTCGGGACCCTTTGGGTACTTTTGTTCTCTGTTGGTTTTGCTTTTTTTAATAAAGCCTTTAAGTTAAACCTGGTAAGGTGGTGCCGACAGCCCAGCGAGGGTCCCACCTCGCCAGGAGAGCCCCGCTCTGCTCTCGTGGCACTGCCGGACCCCCTGCCCGCTCTGCAATATCTGGGGATGGGGTTTGCAGGTGACCAGAAGAGCGAAGGCAGGGGCAGTGTCTCTGCCGCAGCGCTGCTGCCATGGGCCAGAGGCTGTGCAGGGCTGGGCTGTCTGAGCAGGGCAGGCTGGGGCACAGCCCAG
Source organism: Psittacus erithacus (assembly GCA_009867235.2). Lineage (NCBI taxonomy): Eukaryota > Metazoa > Chordata > Aves > Psittaciformes > Psittacidae > Psittacus > Psittacus erithacus. The sequence goes on from WYDI02024313.1 coordinate 1,840, forward strand.
TGCTGGTGCTTCCCCATGCGCTCATCTCCCTGGAGCCACCTCGGTGCATCATTCTGGGGTGCCCCAGTGCCACTGGGTGCTGGTGTCCGCTCACCTCTCCATACAGTGGGTCCCCCTCATCAGTTGCTGCATGCTCTGGGTGTCATGCATCTCCCCATTTCTCAGCCCTTTGCTGACCTGACTCAGGGCAGAGCCCTTGAACACAGTTTGCCAGTGCTGGGCTTTGCTAAAACCAGGACCTGCCTGGGGGGTGTCTCTGAGCTAGTCTGCTCTCTGACAGGCCCGTCTTTAGGGAGAGGGTCCAGAATGGACCCCAGGTGCTGCAGCCTGATGTTGCCTGCAAGGAGTGGGCCCAAAGTAGGCTCTGCACCCTCGGTCCCGACGCACTGAGACCCGGGTGGGGGCTGTGCAGGCTGTGCAACCTGTTACCAGCCCCTGGAGCTACCCGGTCCTCGTTAGCCTGGAATTTGTTAGTACAGGGCGTGGGCCATGTGGGTATGGCTGGGGGGCTGGGGATGCCTCCTTTCTCCTGCTCTTCCTCCTCCTCCAGCAACTGCCAGCCTGCTGTCCTGGCCTTGACTCAGCATACCCCAGGGCATGGGGGTCCTTCACGGGCAGAGGGGCAGCTGCCACAGGACCAGGAACTGGTGCAGGCTTGTGGCAAAGCCCTGTCCCACCTTGCAGACCAGGCTTCAATCCGTGCCTCAGTTTCCTCCAGAGGTCCCATCCTGCCACTGAAGCATTGGGGTTTTCACTCCAGTCATGGCCACGAGGGATGGTAGCCCGCTGTGGCAATGGATCCTGGGGCACATTGCCCACTCACGTGGGTTTTGGAGGGCAGAAGGGAGCTCTGCACCACATGCAGCCCTTGCTGGAACAGGAAGGCTTTAAGGAGAAAGTCTTTCTCCAGCTCTCTGCTGAACAGCCCCAAGGGGGGGCACTGCTTACACTGCAGTCTGGCTAATTAGGCTGACATCAATTAGTGCTAATGATCAGCAGATGCTGAATGGTCTGCCGGGGCACTGCTCTGCGCTGGTGCTGGGGAAGTGATGGGGTTTAGCCTTTGTCCCCCCAGCTCTGGGGCTCCCACCTCCCCTGATCCCAGCACCCATCATGGAGGGGAGATGTTGTGTGATGGATTTGGCTTTATGCCCATGTGGCCTAAGACCTGGCAAATTCGTTTTATGCCAGCTACAGCCTGCCCCAAGGGCAGGTCATGCAGCGGCATGGAGATGAGGGTACTGCTGGCCGCACCCCTTCGGCAGAGGTTGGACCGTGGGTTCAGGGCCTGTGCAGGTCTCCCCCTTTCCATGGCAGGACCAGGGACAAAGACCACCCATGCCCCTGGGGTAGAGGGGGAGCAGCTCCACAAAGGCTCTTTCAGCTGCCTGGGCAGGGGGTGGCTCTGGATTCAGGGAGATATTACCACCTCTTACCCTCCAAGGAGCCTGGAGGGTCTGGGGTGGGCATATGGGGGTGCCAGGCTGGGGGGGTCTATCCTGACATCTCCCTCCTGCTTTGCCCCAGGGAGACCCTAGGGCCAGTGTCACCACAGCCCTGCCAGCCCCACTGCTGAGCCCTGACACCTTGTCCCCTCGCACACTGCCTGGCTCACTCTGACACTGGGGCTGGTGCTGCTGAGGGACCCCCACAGGCCCAGGTGAGACGAATGCGGCGGGCACAAACCAGCCTTGCGCAGGGCATGGTGGCAGCATCCCCACCGTGGCTGTGTCCTTTGGGAACGGTGATGCCAAGGCTCAGTGATGCTAAGCCTGCTGCCCTCTCCCCCTCCCTGCACTGCCTGTAGGCACAGAGCTGACTGTGGGCAGTGTGGTGTGTGTGCCGGGTGGTTTTGCTTTGCCTGCTTGTCCCCCAGAACACTGTGCTGTGTTTCTGTCTTGGTTGGAGGGGGTTGGGGCTGGGGTGGGCATCCACTACAGGGTCAGTGATTCCTGCCTGCAGCGAGGAGATGGGAGATGCAAGACGGGCTCAGCCCACCCCGGCTCGACCTGCAGAGGGGACTTAGCGAGGGAAAGAGGCTTATGTAGGGGATTGGAATTGCGCTGGGCTCTGTCGGCGTGGGGGTGCCTCCCGTCTGGCTGCATCTCTCTTCCCCAGGCAGCCACTGCTGCAGGCAGTGGGGGATGAGCTGTGCCAGTGGTTAGGATCAGGCTATGGGGCCGAGCTCTGGGAGCCTAGAGATGGCAGCGAGGGGGAACTGGGCACCCCGGCCTCCACGGCCACCGCCACCACAGGGGTCACCAGCCCTCCGTGCCGGCCCCCCAGGAACTCCTGCTTGCCTGAGCCAGCTGAGCAAGCAGCATCTTGTACCAGCACCGAGGGAGCCAAAGCACCCACTGGTATGGGATCCCACAAGAGGGACGTGGGGTGGGGACAGACCCCGGGGAGCTGGGTGGCAGCAGCACCCTGGGGCGGGCAGGATGTGTCTGGCAGCCCTGGTTTCGGTGGGAGCAGGGTGCGTTTGTTCGTGTGGGTATGTGCGTGCCCGCACGCCTGCGCCGGGCTGCTGTCCCGGGGAGTGTGTCACCACAATTTGAGGCCACCCCCGGGGCCCTGCCAGGGCTGAGCCAGCCCCGGGTGCTGCCGTGGCCACCTTGCTGCCGCCACAGCCGGTGAGATCACTTCCAGGTGACAGAGCTGCCAGGAAGGTGGGTGGCTGTGGTGGCAGCAAGTGGGGTGATGTGCCGGAGGTGAGTGGGGGAGCCCTGTCTCCCTCTGAGAGCTTGCATGGGGACCCGCTGCTTTCCGGGGTCCTCTGTGAGGGGTGGTGGGCGCAGGGATGCTGTGGCCCTAGTGCCCAGGGTTGCAGAAAGGGATGTGGGGCCAAATGTAGCGTTCCAGAGGCTGGGGAGGTCCAGTGTCGGCAAGGGGAGGGACCTCCTGTGGTCAGTGCCTTGTGGGGCAGGGACAGCACGCCCCATTTGGAAGTTGTCCTTGCGTTGGGGCCCCTCCGGGGTGGGAATTGTAGGCAGGTGGGTCAGGGGTGGCATGACGCGATGCCATCCATCCTCTTACGGGGGACCTCTTGTTTGGGTTTCAGCTGAGTCTGGGCAAGCCCGGAGGACCCAAGGCATGGAGGGGTGAACCACATCCACTGCGGAGGCTGTGGGGACGGGGGTTGTCCCCTCGTGGCTTGGTGCCCCGCAGCATCGCTGTGGCTGGGCAGGCTGGCGAGGGCTTTGGGGCAGCGGGGGCCGGAGGGAAGGTGTCACGGCACGTGCGGCAGTCACAGCCGTGGCGTGCCAGCGTGGTGATGCCGGCGGCCGTCCATGGGGGTGGCTCGCTGCTCCCACGCCGCGGGCCCGGCCCGCCTCGGCTGCACGGCTGAGCTCACCTCCCTGGTATGGCGGGGCAGGAGGAGCCGCCGCTGGGCGGCCCCCTCCCGGGGCAGGCGTCCCCCCGGCACTGGGGGGTTTCCCCTGGGGAGGGCAGGATGGATGCGTGCTCCCACTCCTCTGGGGACACCGAGGTCTTGGGGGATGTGGGAGGTCGTGGGGTGGGCATCATGCTCCCGTGGTGCTGACATAAGGAGCAGATTTGTCCCTAGGGCTGTGCCATGCCCCAGAGGACAGGTGGGTCCTGGGGGACTGGGTAGGGGTGCAGGGGCCTCCCTCTGCTTCAGCTCTGGCCCAGGGGCCTCCCTCTGCTTCAGCTCTGGCCCAGGGGTCCTCAGAGAGTGGCTGTGGCCAGGCACTGCTGGGCTGCGAGCCGGCCCCGATGTGCAGGTTGAGAGTACCCCATCCAGGGGGGTGGCCACCCAGTGCCACCTGCCCCTACTGGGGGCTGTGCCTGGTGCAGCATCTGGCATAGGTCTGGGAGACCCCCAGCGCCCTGCGATGGGGTGGGGAGAGAGGATTGATCCTGGGAGCGATCCTCCCCGCAGCCCATCCCCGCAGCGCCCGCGGGGCCTGGCTGCTCTCCCGGCACTGCCGTGCTTGCGCCAATGCTGCCGGTCGCTGTGGAGCAGCCATCTTCCCAACGCATCCCATCCCCCTCTGCCGGCGCAGGGAAGTGGGAGGGATGCTGAGGATGCTGCCAGCCCCAGAGCCCCCCCAACCCCTCTGCAGGTGCGCAGCGGGATGCCTTCTCACCCACCCAGCTTGCCACGGATCCCCGGCTGCTGAACGATGCTCCCCGCTCATCCTCCTCCTCCTCCTCCTCCCGCCTGCCTTCACCGCATCCCCGCTGGCGGGCTGCACCGTGTCCGAGTGGGGGGAGAAGGTGGCTGCGAACGCAGCACTGGGGCTGGCATCGATGCCGCCACCTTTCTGCTCGGGTGCTGGAGTAGGGACAGCAGGCAGGCAGTTGGGCTGCCGAGACGAGAGGAAGATCACGTTGCCAGGCTGGGATCGGGGTGAGGACGGGAGCTTGACGGGCTGTCCCCGCTTCTCTTTTCCCCCATCTCTGCATCCCTCCATCCACCCCCGTTTCCCTCCATCGCCGTCGCGGTCACCTTCACCCTCTCGCTGTTTTCCGGAACTGCAGCAACTTTCTGCCATGTGATCCCGAGCCCGGCTCCAGCCCTCGCCACCCCCAGCCAGGTGCGGGTGTCTCCGCAGAGCTCCCCGCTCGCCGCCGCGCCGCAACCGCTGCAGCCGCCCCAGCCATGGGCGAGAGATGCGACTACCAGCGCCTGAGCAGCGCCGAGGAGGAGGAGGAGATGCTCGGCTCCCTGCCCCACAGCCTCTCGGACAGCACTGGGCAGCAGGCCCTGCGGCCAGGCAGCAGGCGCTCTGCACGGTCCCCGCGGCAGGACATCGCCCCGGGCATGCCGTGCCGGCGGGTCAGTGTGGGGGGAGGGGCAGGGGGCACCCGGGCAGGCTGGGTGCCCCCCATGAGGGCAGGGTCTTGCTGTTGGGGCGCAGGACGGCAGCTGGCATGGGGCATGGGGGGTTCCTGCATGGCATCTCCCCTCCGGCACTTGTGGTACCCCACAGCATCTGGGGTGGTGTGGGCATGGCATCCCCCTTCCTAGCTGTGCTCCCATCCTGACACACGGGATCAAGGCTGCCTGCTTCTTCTTGCTGGGGAAACTGAGGCGTGGGGGAATGGAAGCGCAGTAGGAGGAAATGGGGGGAGAACAGTGCCCATCACAGGCTGCCATCCTCATGAAGGGGGGTGTTGGGCTGTGTGTGGAGGCGGGGGGTTAGGGATCACGCATAGGTGAAGCTGCCTTGGGGTGTAGGTCAGGCGTTGGGGTGTCATGTTGGGTAGGAGCGTTTCGGGGTGCTTTGGTCACCCATGTGCTGCTCAGCATGATGCCGGGCAAGCGCAGAGGCGAGGAGCGTGCCACAAGGGGGCAGGCGCCCATGGGTGCGTAGGGGCGCAGGCGGCTCCAGGTGTGCGTCAGGCGGAGGCGGGTGTGCTGCCGCCGGCTGTGAGGCGCCGGGGTGCTGGCGCACGTGCAGCCGGGCAGGGCCATGGCTGGGGGGTGTGCGGGGGTGACGCGCTTAGGGGGGCGGCTGCGGTTGTGCAGGTGTCGGGGGTCGTGCCTGTGTGGTCCCAGGGTGTGCGTGACGGTCGCCACCACCCATGCATGGGCCTGGGTGCATGCAGGGTGCACCCTTGGGGCTGCAGAGGTGGATGTGCGCAGCATGGTGTATGTGCAGGGCATGGAGGGCCAGGTAGCACCTCTGCGGGGGGCTTTGCCACCTACCGGGTCATGGGAGTGAGATGGGGTTTTGCTGGCTGGACTCTGCTTGCCTGTCTCAGCATTAAGGCTGTGGCATCAGCCTCTGTGCCCATGAGTCTGTGGTGGATGGGAAACTGAGGCACGGAGCCTCCCCAGCACAGTGGGCAAGGCTGGGCGTCCTTCTCTCTCCTTCCCCCACTCCCTTCTGGAGACCAGTACTCCCAGTGTGGGCTCTGAAATGGGCAGCCTCACCTGAGGTTTGGGGTGCAGGTGGCAAGTGCACTGACCGCAGTGGGTGCCAGTCTCAGTGGGTGCTGATCCCAGTGGGTGCCATCCCCGGCTGATGGAGGTGATGTCCTATTCAGAGCAGGGAACTCCCCCCATTGCGGTGTCCCCAGAGCCAGGGAGGGGGCAGCTGGAGCGTGGCAGAGGTTGGTGCCGAGTGCACCGTGCCTGGGTGTCCCTGGTCAATGGGCTTCTTGTGTCGGGCGCCCGTGCCAGCTGGGATCCCGGCGGCGGTGGAAGCCGCAGCGGAGGCTCCTCTGCACCTGGGGATGCGCTTAACCCTCTCTCAGCTGCTCCCCCACCTATCGCAGCCATGGCCACGGTGGCGGCGGGGCGGACAGGCGGGGGCTGCTGCAAGAGGTTGCTGTGGGTCTGTCCTCTCTCACGCCGTGGCTGCGGGCGCGGCCAGATGTTCTCCCCGGGGAGCCCGTGCCGGACAGCAGTGATGGGGTTGGGTGCCAGCTCTGCCAGGGGAGGGGAGTGAGCCTCAGGGTGGTGGCGGCACCCCACAGCAGAGCCCCCGGGGACTAGCAGCTGGGCAGCGGGTGCGCTTGCCGAGCCAGAAGCTCCCCCCGCAGTGCCCATCGCCCTGGCATCCTGCCTGTGGCCTCGGCTGGGGAGCGGAGAGCCGGATGTCTCCTCTCCCTCCCTCCTTCCCGGCTTCCTGAGGGGGGAAACTGAGGCCTGGGAGCGTTTCCCAAGGCCGGGGCGAGTTTCCATGGAAATGGGAGCAGGGGTCCAGGCTCACAGCTGCCGCCGCGGGTGCCCGCTGCTGAACAAGGGAGAAAGCGGGACATTGATGGGAGCCCGGCCCCCTGGGCGCGCATCCCAGCCCCGGCTGAAAATAACTCCTCCCCGGAGCGCTGCGCGGGCAGCCGGCCGGGACCGAGCCCCGCGACCGGACAGGGGTCCCCAAGAAGTGGCTGCAGCCAGGGGGTGACCCCAGCCCTGCCTGCCGCCACCCCCAGCCTCGGCCCTGTTGCGCTGGGGAAGGGGAGGGCCGGCCAGGAGGATCGAGAGCCGGACGGAAGAAGGGGGAGAGCCACAGCCCGCGTCCGGCTGACGGACGCCCCTAGAACCCCTGCTTGCTCCGGGGGCATATACGGGGCGGCCGAGCCCGACCCATCTCTGCAGCCCGGATGACAGGGCCGCGGGTGCCCCTACTGCGCTGAGCGGGCTCTGCCGCGGGACGCCGGTGCCGGGGAAGGGACATCGGCGGTGCCAGAAGCCGGAGACGGGCAGCCAGGCAGGATGCGACGCTTCCAGGCTTTGCGCCGATCCTTCCCTTTCCTCACCCGCTTCCGCCTCTACAGAGTAAGTGCCGACCCTCGCCCCGGCAGACCCTATGCTGGCTGTCACCCGGCCCTGTCCCCATCGCCTGTGGGCAGGGGACCAGCCGTTCTCGGCCACCCGAGCACACACCAAAGGGCAGCGGCTGCTTTCGCCCCGCATGCCCCCCATGTGCCCCCGTGCCCAGCTGCTTGCTGCACCCGCCGTATTTTTAGCCCAGTGCTGAGGGCTGTAATTGTGGTGACGCACCAAGGGAGTCGAGTGCAGGGGATGAAGACGGGGGACCCGGGGAAGAGGAGAGGATGGAGTGGGCTGTGCTGCTGTGGGACTGGGATGAGGGTCCTACCTCCCACCCAGCTCACAGCAGCAAGGGGCAGAGACGTGCCTCTTCCCAGAAAGGTGACAATGAAAGAGGAGGAGAGCTGGGAAAGCGGGCAGGGATAGGGAGCGGAGGGGGAGATGTTGCGGGAGATGTGGGGAACTGTGGGTGAGACCTGGCCCCATGCCGCGGGCCGGCTGTGGAGCTGACACCCGCAGCGCTGGATTGCCTTGTGCCTCAGCCCAGGCACCAGGACCACCCGAAGGCTGTGATGTCCCTGTGTGTCCCCTCCCTGTGGCTGCCAGGTGAGGTGCCACCACCTGTGGCAGAGGAGATCCGCTGTGGGTCTGTTCTGCAGCCCAGCCGGGGTTGTGGGGATGGCAGGGGGCCGAGTGGCAGTGCTGAGGCGACTGCCCCCTCCCCAGTCAGCCCCTCCAGCTGGACAAAAGGAGTCTGGCAGGCACGGGTTGCCCCTCAGCTGGGGGCCACTGCCAGGCACATCCACCCAGGAGGCTCTGCCCCCTCCTGTGTCCCTGGCACTCCTGCCTGGGGACAGCTTGTGCTGGAGTAGAAGGGTGGGCTGGTGTTTATGTGGGCACCGTGGAGCAGGACGAGGGTGCCATCCTGCTGACGTGGTGCCTTTCTCAGCTTCCTTGGGGAGCTGGGGGCAGGCTCAGGAGATGAGTCCTGCTAGCATCCCTCACGGTCTGCCCAGGTAGCACCCCAGCCTTGGCTCTCAGCCTCTTTGCATGATGTCCCCAGTGTGAGGACGGGACAGAGGGGGGTGGAACAGGGTTCTCCCCCTAACCCCATGTGGTCGCTGTCCCTGCAGAGGCTGAGCTGTAGCATGCAGGCGGAGGAGGGCACGGACTGGCTGCTGGAGCTGCTCACTGAGCTGCAGCTGCAGCAGTACTTCCTGCGCATTCGGGACGAGCTCAACGTCACCCGCCTCTCCCACTTTGAGTACGTCAAAAATGAGGATCTGGAGAAGATTGGCATGGGGCGCCCCGGTGCGTACGTCCCCCTAAACCTCCCCCCATATCTCTGGCTGGCTGCACAGCATCTTCTGGGGATCCCAGAGGAGCATACAGTCTATGGGGCAGGAGGGACCCCCACCCCATGCTGGGTTGGTGACAGCCACTGTGTCCTGCAGGCCAGCGGCGGCTGTGGGAGGCAGTGAAGCGGAGGAAAGCCATGTGCAAGCGGAAATCCTGGATGAGCAAGGTAGGGATGGGAGAGGGGCAGGTGTGACAGGGAAGCAGGCATGCAGGAGTTGCTGGACCTCTCCACATGCTCTTCCACAGTGCCTGGCTCTTCCCCACATCACCAGTCCCTGGCAGGGAGGCTGGTAGGGAAGGGGGCAGAAACCCCTGTGAGGCATGTACTGCCTGCAGTGTGCTCCCATCCTGTGCAGGCTCCTGGGTTACTTCCTGGTGATGGATGTCCCTGCCGCCCCGGCACTTGAGAAATTCATTCCTCTTGCATTATTTGCCTCTTTGCCAGGAAACTAATTTGCAGCTAATGAGCCACAGAACCTTTGCATCTTGCCCCAGGCAGCTCTATGAGTGCCAATGCTGCCTGGCCCCCTGCCCACCAAGCCGGGGCTGCGCCAGGGCAGGGGACCCCATGATGCTCATGTATGCCCCCGATGCCATCTTGTCCAAGACTGGTGCTGCTGCCACCCTGGCACCTTGCACCCCCAGAAGAGCAGGGTAATTGCCAGCTGGGCTCTGGGTTGCGGCCTCTTCCCTGTGACTCATCTGGGATGGGACGGAGACAGGATGGGCTTTTAATAGAAGGCTGCTCAGCCTCGCACTGGGCACAGAAATGCCACCTCCCACCCCAGCCACATGCCGGGCCCAACCCCTGCGCACCCCACACAGGTCCTCACTTCTGAGGATGGGATGGACCCCATCCCATGGGGCACATCACTGGTCCTGGCATATCATCAGTCCCAGCTGGGGGAGATGGAGGGAAAGGCTGTCCACGTTCCCTCTGGGCTGGCAGTGGCGGCAGTGCATGTTGCAAGGCCCACGTTGCTGCAGGGATGTGTCACCACACTCGGCCCAAGCTGAAGGTTTCTCTTGGCCTTATGCCCAGGCACATCGTGTAGTTGCAGCCTGGCCAAGGAATGCCGAGGGCCCTCCAACTACCAGCCTGGTTTGCCGAGGCTGCTGGAGTGCTGCTGTGGGGCTGCTGTGAGAGGCTGGGAAAACTGAGGCTGTTCAGCCTGGAGAAAAGGCTGCGTGGAAACTTCATAGCAGCCTTCCAGTATCTGAAAAGGGTCTGCAGGGATACCAGGGAGGGTCTCTTCCTCAGGGACTGTAGTGGCAGGACAAGGGGCAATGGGTTTAAACATAAACAGGGAAATTTCAGGTTAGACTTAAGAAGTTCTTTATTGTGAGGGTGGTGAGGCACTGGAACAAGTTGCCCAAAGAATGATAAATGCTCCATCCCTGGCAGTGTTCAAGGCCAGGTTGGATAGAGCCTTGGGTGACATGGCTTAGTGTGTGGTGTCCCTGCACATGGCAGGGGGTTGGAACTAAATGATCTTAAGGTCCTTTCCAACTCACACCAGTCTATGATTCTACAAATCCACCCAAGTCACAGCTCAGCTGGAAGAGCAGAGCCTGCTGCCACAGCGAGCCTGCCCTGGGTAATTGTGAGTTAGGGGTCATCATTAGGTTCCAGAGTGTACAGGCCAGGCAGAGTGTACAGGCCAGGCAGGGTGTCATCCTGGCACTCACAAACACAATGGCTTGGAGCATCTCCGCACCTGCGTCTCACCTGCCTCCATGTCCTTCAGGTGTTCAGTGGGAAGCGTCCTGAGTCAGAGCTGCCGCCCCAGCCCCAGAGCACTTTCCGCAAGCCCCCCACACCACCGCCCCCCGAAGCCGGGGGCCAGCACTCCCTTACCTGCCTCGTACGGGAGCGGGACCTCTCCATCTTTGAGAAGTTGGGTGACGGCTCCTTCGGTGTCGTGCGTCGTGGCGAGTGGTGCACGCCCGCCGGCAAGACGGTGAGGGGCTGTTCGTGGTGGGGTGAGCCGGGCAGCGGCACCGCCTGGGGGGAAAGATGCTTTGGGGCTCATCCCTGCTTTGGCCGTAGCTGGATGTGGCAGTGAAGTGTCTCAAGACGGATGTACTGAGCCAGCCGGAGGCACTGGATGACTTCATCCGGGAGGTGAACGCCATGCACTCTTTGGACCACAGGAACCTTATCCGTCTCTATGGCGTGGTGCTCTCCCACCCCATGAAGATGGTGAGTGTGGGAGGATGGGGCTGATCACAGTGGTGCCCTGTGAGGGTTCTGTGTGGTGGGGTGAGCAAAGCCAGGCTGGATCCGTACCCCAGTGCTCCACGGGCATCTCTAGTGGGGCACAGGAGGGCTGGAAACCAGCCCAGCAAGGGTGTCTCTGGCCTAATCAAGCTGCTGTTTCTACCCCATGGCCCAGGTGACAGAGCTGGCCCCCCTGGGCTCCCTCCTGGACCGTCTGCGGAAGAACCAGGGCCATTTCCTCATCTCCACCCTCTGCCAGTATGCCATCCAGGTGGCCAAGGGCATGGCCTACCTGGAGTCCAAGCGCTTCATCCACCGTGACCTGGCTGCCCGCAACATCCTGCTGGCCTCCAGTGAGCTGGTCAAGATTGGGGACTTTGGGCTAATGCGGGCCCTGCCCAAAAATGACGACCACTACGTGATGCAGGAGCATCGCAAGGTCCCCTTTGCCTGGTGAGCCCTGGGGAGGGGGGGACTTGGGGATGCAGCACCCATTGCCTTCTGATGCTCACATCCTTTCCCACGCAGGTGTGCTCCTGAGAGCCTGAAGACACGCACCTTCTCCCATGCCAGCGACACCTGGATGTTTGGGGTGACTCTCTGGGAGATGTTCACCTACGGGCAGGAGCCTTGGATCGGCCTCAACGGCAGCCAGGTGAGTGCACAGCAGGGACCTGACTCTTTGCCTCACCCTGGCACTGATTTGGGGGGACCTGAGAACCCCTGACAGTACTCACTGCCCTGCAGATCCTTCACAAGATAGACAAAGAGGGTGAGCGGCTGCCACGGCCTGAGGACTGTCCCCAGGACATCTACAATGTCATGCTGCAGTGCTGGGCACACAAGCCTGAGGACCGACCCACCTTTGTGGCCCTGCGGGACTTCTTGGTGGAGGTGGGTGCGCAGGGAGGGGGACAGGGGATCCAGCACCCCCTTCCCCTCGGCTCTGTGTTAGTATAGGCAGAGTTCAGGGTATTGCCCAGGCAGGAGGTGACATTGGGGGATTCAGCCCAGGTAGCCCTGCAGGTTGGGAGGTGAGGAGCAGTGATGTGGTCACAGCAGGAGGTCCCTGGGTACCGCCTAACCCTTGTCCACCCCAGGGGTGTTACAGCTGAGTAGGGGCTGGGAGCGGTGATGCTGTCTCTTGCCCACTTTTGGGGCTCCCCTGCCTTCCCCTACCTGGGGCTGCAGCTAATCTCAGAACAGGGCAGGGATGGATGGTGGGGGTCTGCATCCCCTTGTTTTCACCCTCTTTTCCCCCAGGCCCAGCCCACTGACATGAGAGCACTGCAGGACTTCGAGGAGCCCGACAAGCTGCATATCCAGATGAACGACATCATCACAGTCATCGAGGGCAGGTACTGCACAGGGTGGGAGGGCACTTACTGCACGGGAGCGGTGCCAGGTATTGCGCTAGAGGGGCATGGACCAGCTGCCGGCTTCAGGGCTGCCAGTTTGTGTGGGCACAGGGGGAATGGGGAAACTGGGGGCACTGGCAGAGCTGCGGAGCAGCGATGGGGAGGGTGGGCTCTGCCCCCACAGCGCAACCTACTGTGTAGCCCACAGGTGAGCTGCCCTACTGCCCTGGGAGGTGTGCAGTGCCCCCGGCAGCACAGCGGTGTGGGGCCACTGCAGTGTGTGTGTGGCAGCAATGCCTATGGGCAGCACAGCTCTACCTGCACTGCCCACACCATCCACCTGCTGACTCACCCACTCTGCCTCTGGGTTTGCCCTAGCCTTGCCCCTGGAAACCGGGTGCCCCAGAGCCACTCCCCACTGGTAGCAGTGGGGATCTGACACTGCCACGGGGCCAGGAGAGATGCTGGGGAGCTCAGTATCACGGTGGCATGACCTGTCACCCCCTGCGCTGTCGGCTCTGCTCCTTGGTCGCTGCTAGCCATGCTGGGGCACAGCCATCGCCTTCCGCTGCCCCAGTGATTTGTGGACTGGGAGGACCTTTGGTCCCTGCATTCCCATCCTAGTGTGTGGCTGTCCCACTCCAGCGTGTGGACAGTGGAGACCCCTGGGAAGAGCTCTATGTCCCTTTGCCCTGCTGGCACATGGGAGCCTGCTCCCGCCTCCAGCCCCAGGGGGTGAGGAGAAAGGCTCTGTCCTTCCCCCCATCCCGCTCCCCTTCCCGGGGCCAGCTCCCCGCCGTTAGTCACGGCCCGGAGGTGAATCAGGCCGGATTTGTGTGTCTGCAGGGACCGGCTTTCTCTCCGGCCGCCGCCGCCAGGGATGACTCTTGCCCAGGGTCTGGCGGTTTAATTGCAGGGAGGGGAGGGGAAGGGAAGCGGCGTCGGCGGAGGGAGGGAAGGAGGGAGGGAGGAAAGGAGGGAAGGAGCGGCGGAGGGCGGCGCGGCCGCGCCAGTGCGCCTACATCGTCCCCGGCGCCGCATCACGGGCTGAGGATCCCGCTCCCGCGCCCCCCGCCCCGCCGTCGGCCCCAGGTGAACCAGGGGGAGCGGGGGGCGGGGGAGCGAGAGGTTGGCAGGAGCGGGATGGGGGGACGTGGTTGCGCTGCAATTAGTCGGGGCGGGCATTGAGAGCGGTGGAACCGGGGCGCAGCCTCCCCTGCCTCAGTTTCCCCGGGGGATGCTCGGTGGCTCGCGGTAGGCACGTTTTGGGGGTGCTGGGTCCGAGCAGGCGGGGTGAGCTCTGCAGCCGGGGAGTGCTGGTGCTCCCGGACCGGAACCCCCATCCCCGTGCCTCAGTTTCCCCCCCGGGGTGCCTGCCGCCCACCGCGCTGCCGGCGGGGATGCCCGGGCGGGGAGAGGAGGTGAGGGCTGACGGAGGGGGTTGGGGGCTCCTCCCGGGGGCCGCATCCGGCCCCGCCGAGGCCGCCCGGGGCACCGTAAACACCCACCACCCCTTTTCAAGCCCCTGCCTGTCGTTCAGCGGGCGCTGGGCGTGCGTACGTGTGTGTGGGCAGGGGCAGGGACCTACCTGAAAGCCCCCCGGGGACCCCGGCGGTCGCGGGAGAGGGCTGTCGGGGAGAAGCCAGGGAAGAGCCTCAGCGGGATCGTGCCGGGGGTCCGCGCCCGGATCCGGTGGGATGAGGCTGGGGGAGGAGGGGAGCGGAGGGGCCGGCCCAGCCGCAGCATCCCTCCCGTGGGATGCGGCGGTGTCGCGGCGCGGGGAGGGCGAGTGGAGGGGACCTCCCGGGGAGGGGGAGCCGACTCCTGCCTGCCCCGGTGCGGGTGAGGGATGGTGCCCGGTACCGGCTGGGCTCTGCCCTGGCCACGCCGAGGGGTCCCGGCGCTGAGTAAGGCGGCTGGCTGGCGGCGAGCGGGAAGGTAAACAGGAAAAGGGCTGAGCTGGTGGCCGGGGGTGACTCACAGGTGACTCCAGGAAACCGTGGGGCCGTGCCAGCCTCGCCAGGCTGGCACCGCCACCGCCTCCTGCCCAGAGCACGCCCTACCCGCGGGGAGCGGGGGACCCGCAGGTGGGGGGCAGACTAGGGTCGGAGCCCCCCCATATTTGTCTGGCACAGTGCCTGGGGTGCCCTTTCCTGCCCCTTACTTATCCCTGTCCTGTCCCAATTCCCACCCGGGCTAGGTGATTCCCCCCCTTCTTCCCCTGGAGCGGGCAGCTCCTAGGGCACACTGGGGACCAGCACCCCAAGGTAGCATTGACCACTGCCTGCCTGCCCATCTTCCCTTGCCCACACCAACCTTCATGAGGCTCACTGACAACATAGGAAGGGAGCGAGGAAGACCTCCCAATTAGCATTTCAAAGTTCATCATCAGACCCCAGCCATGTTCCTTGTGCTACCCTTGGCTCCATAGGGCACAGGAGGACCAGGGGTGAGCAGCTCCTTGCAGGCATCACCCCAAGGCTCCTGCATAATTTGGGGCAGCTGGGAGAAGGAAGGGGCACATCCTTGTGGGCACAATCAGGGAGCTTTGTTCCCTACCTCCCGCATCCCCAGCACCACCTGGTGCAGGGGCCCACAGGGTGGGAGGCAGAGGGCACTGCCAGCACAGGCTCGGGATCCTGGGCACCTGGGCTCCCTTCTGGCTGTGCCACTGGTTGCCTGCGTGGACTGGACAAGTCACCTCGCCTCCTCCCCCGTCAGCGGGGCAGGCGTGTGTCCCCATCTCATACCCTTGTTGGTAACGAGGTCCTTTTTATTCTTTAGGGCCGAGAATTACTGGTGGCGGGGTCAGAATAAGCGGACCCTAAAAGTGGGCCAGTTCCCCCGAAACACGGTGACCTCGGTGGCAGGGCTGTCGGCGCACGACATCAGCCAGCCGCTTAAAAACAGCTTCATCCACACGGGCCATGGAGACACCAACCCCCAGCACTGCTGGGGGTTTCCCGATAAAATTGATGAGTAAGAAAATCTTTCGTCTTCTCTGCGTCCCCTGCCTGCTCTCTGCTTTCCCTACTGCCCGCTGGGCATGGAATGAGCCATGGTTTGGCCATCCTGTGTCCTCCTTGCCAGTGAAGTATCTCTTTCGCTCCCCCGCTGTACTGAGAATGGTGGCTCCGGGAAGGGTCCCTGTGTCTGGACTAACTCCCTCTCTTCTTCTTACTAATGGGATCAAGGGCAGGGAGGGCTGCTGTGCTTGTGCGGGGGGTTGTCTGGGGTGGGGGGGAGCATCTTCTCTGAGCCCTGCAGCCCCTCATGCTGTCCTGGGGCAGAGGGACATCAGTAAGCACCACCCTGGATGTGGCCGTGTTACCACAATGCTTTTGGGGTGTCCCAGGGCTGCTAAACCTGCGCCTTTCTGTGCCTGCATGGAGGGAAGCTGTGATGGGGGTGTAGCCTGGCCCCCTGCTTTTAACAGCATGAGTTAAAACAGCAAACCATGAAAGAGATCCACCAAAATGCTTTTTCCACCCCCTGTTCCATCAGGACAGACCCAGATTGTTCTGATGGGGGGGTCGGGTGCCTGTGCCTCCTTGCCATGTAGGACTGGTGTGCTTAGTGTGGTGCTGAGAGGTGGTGCGCAGGGGTGCTTGGCTCAGGGCAGAGGGCATGAGGAGTCTCTGCCAGCACTGGGTTGGGGGGATGTGGGAGGCCTGTGTGGGAGGGGCAGGATAGGATTTCAAAGCTTGGAAAGCTACAGCTGGGTAGAGCCAGCTCCTGTGCCTGGCTAAGCACATCCCCTGGGATCACGATCCCTGCTGCTGCTCAGCTTCCCACCCCCGGGACAGCTCTGCCGGTGCCCTCTGCCCCAGCCTGATTCCCTCGGGCCACCCGGTGGGCAGAACCTCGGGGGGCTGGACCGGGGCGCTGTGCACACAGCCCCGCTCGTGCCCCGGCAGGCTCCCGCTGCGTGGGCACAGCGCTGGGTACGTGCTGCCGGGCTGCCGAGAACACACCGAGCTGGGCACACACCCAGGCCTTGGGGCTGCACCGGCTCCCACCGGCTCCTGCCTCACCGCGCCCAGCTTGCGACGGCTCGCCCGCGCCTCCCGGCACCCCACCAGCATGCTGTGCTGTGCTGTACCGTACCGGAATGCCCTGCCCTGCGCACAGCATCGTGCTGGGGCACCCTGGTGCTGCGGTGTGTCCCGGACACCACACCCCGTACAAGTACACTGGGCACAGCACCCTGCTTGCAATCCCCTGGGTTACAGCGCATCATGTGCGTGGTGCTGGGATGGCACCAGGCTCTGTGCTGTAGCACCTCTGGGGTGTGGTGCCCCAGCGCTCTCAGGGACAGTGCTCACTGGGGCATGGGACGAGGTGGAGGTGGGGTATACCAAGGGACAGGGCACAGGCCCAGGGTGCAAGGGGTCCCACGAGGTCCCTGCTGACCTCCAGGCATTCTCCTGTCTCCCCACAGGCTGTACCTGGGAAATCCCATGGACCCTCCTGACATTTTAGGTGTGGACCCGAGTGCTGCCAGACCCACCCAGCTTCCTGGCAGGGCTAAAAGTGAGTCGCTCTTCTACTTCACCCTGCCCGTCAGCCACGCAAAGTCCCTGTGCCCTGCTGCCAGGGTAATGGGCTGTGGACCCTCTCCTTTCTGTCTCTGCTGCCAGTTGCTATTCACAGACCCATGGGAAGCTGGGGTGACAGGGCGTGTTGTCACCTGGCCAAATGCCACTGCCAGCAGTGTGGGTGGCCGGTGGCTCTGCCCGGCTGGACTCTGCCCCGCTGCCCTTCGTCCAGGTCCCTCGTTCACTCCCAGCCTGCCGCGACCAGGCTCCCCAGTACGGGGGATCTCGGTGGAGCTGCCACGTGGAGGGAGCTCAGACGCTGTGCGAGTGCCACAAATCCCCTAAACCTGCAGTTTTCCCTTGGTGGGGCTTCCCACCGGCATCCTCCCTGCACCCCAGCAGTGATGCGGGACATGATGAAGCATGCACCCTGCTAACGAGCACTCCGACTGCTGCTTGCTTCGCGCGCTCACCCCACGCCTCTCCTCCTCTTGGGCTCTCTCTTCTCCTGCAGGGCTGCCGCCTCCGCGCCCACCTCAGCCTGCTGTCCTGCTCACCAGTAAGTTGGGCTTTTTCGGATGCTTCTCTCCCTCCTTTGCGCCCCATTCTTTTCTCTCTTAGCTCCTTTTCCTCTCTCTGCCTCCTGGGTACCACCGTGGATGATGGCATCTGTGGTGGAGACAGAGATGAGGATCCGGGTGCTGGAGTCTGCAGGGTGAGGAAGGGCAGGGTACCCCTCAGGCCCACAGCACCCTGCTGCCTACCCTGGTGCATCACTGCACCCAAGAGGGAGAGGAAAGGTGGCTGAAGCTGTCGGGCAGTTTGAGGGCTTAGGGATGCAAGTGCCTCTCCTTGTGCCCCAGGATGGGTGCCAGGAACCTCACCATCCCTCTCTGTCGCCCTCCTAGAGCCCTGCTACGACCCAGTCAGTGAGGAGGAGGAGGGTCTGCCAGGGGGTCTCCGGAAGCTCTCCCTGAAGAAGCCAGGCCCAGGCAAGGGTCTGCGACCAGTCAAGCCGTCGGCACGGGTTCCGGGCACCAAGGTGGGCGAGCGGCAGCCCAGCCGCCTGACCAGTGAGGGGCCAGCAGGCGGCGAGGTGACCCTCATTGATTTTGGGGAGGAGGTGCCCCAAGGTAGCCCCTCGCCAGTGGGGGACCTCACAGCCCCATCTTTGGCCAAGCTGGCCATGGAGGCCTTCTCCTTGCTGGACAAGACCCCACCACAGAGCCCCACGCGGGCTCTACCCCGGCCCCTCCACCCTACGCCAGTGGTGGACTGGGACGCCCGCCCCTTACCCCCACCTCCTGCCTATGATGACGTGGCGCAGGATGAGGATGACTTCGAGGTCTGCTCCATCACCAGCCCTCCAAGCCGGCGAGGCAAGACCAACTATGGCTTTGTGGACGAGGGTGAGCGGGGGCCAGCACTGGAGGACAACCTCTTCCTGCCCCCCAAGGAGATGAAGCAGCCCAGCATGACGCAGACCACAGAGCTCTTTGAGGAGCTGCAGCAGGAGTGCATGAAGAGGCTTAATGTCCCCCTGGGACCGGCTGCCCCTACAGATGACAAGCCCCAAATCCCACCCCGTATTCCTATCCCGCCCCGGCCCGTACGCCGTAACGAGCCCGGGCGCTGGTCAGGGGAGCTCTCCCCAGCGTCAGGGGGTGAGGAGGACCGTCCGCCTCAGATCCCACCCCGGGACCCACTGTCACAGCCCACCTCCCGGACACCCAGCCCCATGGCCCTGCAGGTGGGGTCCCCCCAGCAACGTGCCGCCCTCTGCTCTTGCCTCTCCACCTCGCCAGGGAAGCCCATGCCCACCACGCAGAGTTTTGCCCTGGACCCCAAGTATGCCACCCCCAAGGTCATCCAGGCACAGGGCAAGGACTGTTCCAAGGGACCCTGCATCCTGCCCATCGTGAAGGACGGGCAGAAGGTCAGCAGCACCCACTACTACCTGTTGCCCGAGCGCCCTGCCTACCTGGACAAGTACGAGAAGTTTTTCAAGGAGGCCAAAAGCCCCGAGGAGGTGCAGGCATCCCGGCTGGTCACCACAGCCACCGTTCGTCCCATGGTGCAGCAGCCGCCAACAGACTGCAAAGCCAACTTCTCCTCCAACAACAGCAACCCTGGACCCAAGTGCCTGGTGAAAGCCTCCTGCAGCCTCCAGAAGATCATCTACGATGGGCCAGATGGCTGCCGCCCTGCTGACAAGATCCGTCTGGTAAGTGACATCTGTGAGAAGAGGGGACACAGTGGCCGTGGGCTCACTGGAGCAAGAGCCGTCCCCACCCTGGTTTCCTCAAGTTCAACCCCAGGGGGTTGGCTACAAGGGGTCCCCAGATGTGCTGTGAGACGTAAGTGTCACTACAACTCCAAAATGGGGATCACAGGCCCTTTTAACCCGAATTAGCCCCATCCACAACCGCAGGGAGCAGGGAGGAAGGTGGCTGACACTGTGGTCCCTTTGGGTCCTCCTGGCTGGTCCATGGTGGCCAGGAGTCTGCACCCAAGGCCAGGAAAGGCTGAAGATCCCAGGGATGAGAATGGTCCCAGCTCCAAGCTGATGGTGCTCTACAGGTGTAGAGCCAGGGTGGAGGGCAAGCCCTGGTGTCCTGCTCCAGCCACTGGCTCCTCACTGCTCAGGTGAGATAGCAGACACTGACCACAACTTCTCTTTAGGTGCAGGACACAGTGCATGGTGTGACCACTGAGGAGTGCCAGGCGGCCCTGCAGAACCATGGCTGGAGCGTCCAACGGGCCATCCAGTACCTGAAGGTACCACACACCCCTGTCCACCCGTCCCGGATCCTGTGGGAGTGTTGGCACCCCTGTCACCTCCCTTGCCATGCCCTGTGCCTTGCAGGTGGAGCAGCTTTTCTGCCTGGGGCTGAAGTCCCGCGTTGAGTGCCACCGGGTGCTGGAGATGTTCGACTGGAACCTGGCCCAGGCCAGCTCCCACCTTCTTGATCCTTACAGCACCACCCGCCAGAAGTAGGGGTGCCGATGGCTTTTTGGGGTGGGGGGTGTCCACGCCATGCTGCTCTTGGCCAGGTGGCACCATCACCCCTTCTGAGATTATGTCCTCTCCTCTCTTTACAGGCGGTGACGGCGGGGATGGGGCGAGCTGTGTCGGATCCAGAGCAGACATCTCTCCGTGAGGCCATCCCCTGGTGACCACCCTCACCTACACAACCTGCTGCTGGACTCTGGACTGAGCCCCCACTTGGAGCATGGGGACACCCCGAAGGGGAGCCTGCTCAACGCCTGTGACTTGGCAGGATGCCTGCGCCTTGGCTTCAGTGATGGGCTCCATCCCCATGCCCCTTGTTGAACTGTTTTTGTAAAGAGAAATGTAATTTTAATATATATATATTATGTATATATAAAAAACTATTCTATGGAGAGGAGGAGGGTGCCTGTGGCCATCTCCCAGGTTCATCCCTGCCAACGCACAGGGACAGGCCATGTCTCCGTGGGTGCTGGTTCCTCCCTGTGCAGGCAGCTGTGGCTGTGACCCACGGGACCTACCGCAGGGATGGAACCCAGGCGCAGGGTGCCAGGGAGGGGATGCACATGTGCTGTTATGCCCAGCAGGCGCTGGGGATCTCTAAGGAGCTGCATGTAAAACACACTATGATGGCTCCCAGGCTTTTAGGATGCACGGGTCTCCCCATCTGGGGTGCTGGAGTTAGTCACATGCTGTCCCAGGTGCAAAGCTGGAAGGTGGGGCAGGTTTCTTCCCCTGTGAGTGGGCAGTATTGCCTCCAGCAATGTCCTGCAGCAGGGCCCCCCTTTCCCGGTGCCCCAAGGATTCAGATCCTGGTGATGCCTGACTCATGCCCAGGCAGGGAGTGCTGGGACCTGCCTCGCACCCCAGCCCACGCGAGTGGCGTTGTGCAACCAGATGCCACCGCGCAGCCAGAGCTGGGGGTTGGAGGAGGGGGGGATGGTGCCTGTGGGCTCCCAGGCCCTCCAGTCAGTGTCAGAGCCCCTCAGCTGGCTTCTCTGAGGTGGCAGCAGCAGGAAGGGGTCTCTGAAGGTGGAGGATAAACCAGTGTGGAGTGTGGTGGACCTCAGTGCCCAAAACAAAAGAGTCCCTGGGCTTTGGTGGTGCCTGGTCCCCAGGATGCCCTCTGCTCCGGAGCTAGTGGCTTCAAAGGAGTGACCCCACTGCACACGGTGAGTCACCTGGCAAAAAGGGCTGCCTCAGAATGTTCGTGGGTCCTTCCCCATGGCATTGGTATCTGGCCGCATCACCTGTGTGCCATGTGTACCAGGCTGCACTTGTCTCTGGTTCCCTGGCCCTCCCTAAGCATGGGGATGGGGTGGTTTGCTGGTGCTGCTGTGGGAGCAGTCATGCATAGGTGCTTTGGACCCTCTGGGCCTCAGTTTCCCCATCTAAGGGGCAGCTACTATGGCGTGGCAGCTGGGGAGGATGGCTGTCAATGAAGCAAGGAAGACACAACAGCTTCACCAACCTATTTCTCATCTTTAAACTATCCCCAGGCTGTTCTAGGCTAGGCTCTGTAAAGAAGCAAACCTGTGTTTGCTGGAGTGGCCCCACTGCTTCCCTTTGCATGGTGAGGTTGCCTCTGTCTCCAGTGGAAGATGACCTGCAACCCAGGACAAGGCCAGGCCCTGCTGCCCATGTGGGAACAGGCCCCCCCGGCCAGGCTTACGTGGCTGTTTGCCGCGATGGCACTGATAACCCATGCACACAGGTCCCCAGGCAGTGGAGCTGGCAGCACCAGGCAGGGGACCGGGGCAGGGCTCACACGCAAGACCCCGAGGGTGCAGCAGGAGGCTGCTCCTTCCTTCTTCCTCCTTGGCTGCAAACCAACCCCTGCCGGGGGTTATCAGCCGCAGCCAAGCGTGGCAGACACCCAGCCGTAAACAGGGGGATTGATGAGGGGATGAAGAGCTCAGGGCTGACCCACCCTTCCCAGAGGTGCTGGGGACCCCTGTCCCCACTTGTCACCCCTGTCCCCACTTGTCACCCCAGAGCCCTTGGCCTAGGTGACTTGGCAACTCATGGGGTACTTCCCGGGTTCTGGAGACCCCAACCTTGGGATGTCAACCATGGGATCACCTGGGAAAGACCTTGAAACTTCCCATGGCGCAATGAGCGTTCCCCAGCATCAGTGGGTCCCCAGGACATGGTCATAGCCATGGCTGTGGCAGGCTGCGAGGACACGAGCCATCAGTGCTCCAGGCAGGGTAAGTCAGTGCCTCAGGCAGGGTATGTGCCGTCCTGTACCCCCCACCTGAGGGAGTGCTCACTGGTGGAGCCACCCCCTTGTGTTGGTCCGCTGGAACAGAGAGAGCTGCAGCCCTGTCCCTGCCATCGAGAGAGCATGATGGGGTGCTGGGGCCAGTGGCCACTCTGGAGCTGCATGCTGTGGGGTTTCTGGGTGCTGCCAGGTATGTGCCGGCGTGCCCACACTGCTGTGGGGCAGACGAGGTGGCCGATACCGTCTGGGCTACGGGTGAAGGGCTGCGGACAACTCTCTGTCTGCTCGAATGCTGTGAGCCCATTCCCCGCTGGGGTTCACCCCACCTCTGCCAGCTGCTGACAGTCTCAGCATGGTTCCCTGACCATTAGCACGGTAACGGAGGGTCGGTTGTGGATCAGATGGGGTCTCTCACTTGTGGGGAAGGTACCTGTCTTGCTCTTGATGTTAGTCCAGCTGTGGGTGCTGCAGTGGGAATCAGCCCCAAGGGGGGGGAGCACCTTCCTTCCGCAGCAGGGAGGAGGGATGGGGATGACGGGGTCCCTAGGCTGGTTTTTTTTCTCATCCTGTCCTTACCAACCTGCTCTGCTTCCAGCGCAAGCCGGGAGGACAGGGGAGCAGCCCCTTGCCCCGGTAGAGCCGGGCAGCGCCTCCCTCTTGGCCGACAGCACCAGTGCCGAGCTGCCTCCAGACCTGGGCATGTGCCAGGCGTTCTCCAGCCCCGCAGCTGCCCGGCCGGAGCGCCTCTCTCCCGCGGGCAGGAGCACAAGCACCACCACCACCTCCGTGGGCGCAGGTAAGGCTGGCGGGCAGCGGGCTGCGGGCGGGCTCCTGCCGGCTGGGGCCGCGGTGGGGTTGATCCGGCTGGGGCCGCGGTGGGGTTGATCCAGCTGGGGCTGCCTTGTTTCGCCCCGCAGGCAGCCTGGTGGCAGAGGTGGTGGCGGGAGGGCTGGTCCCAGGCAGGACCAGTGGTGAGCAGCAGGAGTCTCCCCCCGTGGCAGCTCTCCCCAGGGATCCGTCGACACAAGGCAGCCACCAGGCAGGGGCTGGGGTCTCCTCTCCAGGCGCTGCCAGCCACCCGGCCAGCGTCCCTCCAGCTTCCACCACCGCTTGGCATGGGCAGCTTCCATCCCTTGTGCCGACAGGGCATGGAGAGGGTCTTGACACAGGTGGTGGCATTGCTGGGCCAGCTATAGCCACATCGTCCCCAGCTCCACATGTCCCCACTGTAATGAGGATGAGCAAACCACTGTCAAAGAGCAGTGCCGCTCCCCAGCAAACTGTGGAAGGGTCCAGAGTGGCTCTGAACAGCATCCCTGGAGAATCAGTCCTAAGAACAACTGTTCCCATGCAAAAGGGTACTGTGGCCAAGCCAGCTGTGGATGCTGCTGATGCACTGAAAGGTTCTCCCCCAGCTCCAGGTGGAGGTCTGTCCCCACCAGTGGCACACATCCCATCTGCTCAACCAGTGCCAGGGACTAAAGCATCCTCAGTTACTGGCAAATTGACTGATGCTCATGAGCTGGGCAACGGTATCACTGCAGAGGGGATACCGGGAACAGCATGGACCACAATGCCATCCCTCCACCAGCAAAAGCTCAGCACATGGATATCAGTCCACAGCATCAGTGAGAGCTCTGCCGAGCCACATGCAACCACCATTCTCCCATCCCAGGAGGATGTGCTAGGGCTGGACAAGGCCAACTCAACTCTGGCCACAGCAACCAGCATCTCTCAGGACATGGGCAACATCATGAAGCTGGCAACAGCCCCAGCCAGCCCTGCTACTGGCCTCCACGGGGCCCCAAGCCATGCAGCCACAGAGGGAGCCAGAATGGCAGTCCCACCATCTGCAGACAACCCAAGTACATCCTCAGCAGAGGTCAATTTTTCTTCTGCCACAACTGGCACCAGCGAGGCTACAGAGCCAGGGACACATACCTTATCCAGTGCTGGCCACAGTGCCCTGCAGGACTCCCCTGTGCCCTCCACTCAGCCACCTCCAGCCCTTTTGCCTCAGCTCCGTCATGGTGCCGTATCAGGTACAAGAGGGGTGCTCCCTTCCAGCCACAGCGGAACCCTTGGCACTGCTGAAGCCAATGCTGTCACCCACCCCCAGGCCACTGCAGTAGCTCCAGGCGCACCAGCTATGATGATGGGCATCACCAATGCACAGCAAGTCCCCACTCCATCGTTTGCAGCTCTGGAAAGCACTGGCACTGAGCTGGCATCCATCAGGAGTGAACCCAGAGCCACAAGAGGTACTTCTTCCCTGGAGACCAAGGCCACCCTGGTGGTGCTCAGCATGAAGCTGTCCCCTCATGCAGCTTCTGATAGCCCTGGTGGTCCCTCTCCAAGGCCCTTTCTGCACTCCACAGAGCCTCTGCTGCCCCATATGCTCTCAGCAGGCCCTGGGGCCACCACAGCAGAGGTGGCTAAAGGTGGATCCCTTCCAGCTGGACCCAGCGTGGCCATGACCTTGTCCCTCAGGGGTGCTGGTGGAACAGAAGGGCCAGCTTCCAGCCATGTGATTATCACTGCCGAACCATCACCAGAAACACCTGCCAAAAGGACTGAGGCTCCTGAAACCAGCCACGCCATGGGTCTGCCTGTCCTGGCTCCCAGGGGTGGTCACTCAGCTCTGCCAGCCATGGCTAACCCAAGCCCAGCACCAGCTACAGCCAGTCCTCTCCCCAGTGCCACCACTGGCAGGACACCTCAGCCTGTGGCATGGCTACCCCCCAAAAACACAGCCACGGAGGGAGGCAGGGACAGGTCCCAGCTGAAAGAAGATGGCAGCACCATGCAGGCAGTTCCAGGCTCAATCCCAGCTGAAAATACAAGGGTGGATGTTGTGTCAGGCACCCCTCTCAGTGGTAGCACTGCCCTGCTGGCATCACCCTCTGCCACAGCCCATGTCACTGCTTGGGACCACAACTACCACACTCCTGAGCCCACCATGGACACGGACATGGGCACAGACATGGACATGGACACAGCTTCTCCCACCACAAGGAATAGGGCTATGAAGCTACCCCTGGGGTTGTTCACTCCCATAGCTGGGGTGGCTGAGTCAGGCACTGGTGATGCCACCTCGTCAGCACGCTCTGGCCTAGGCAGCAAAAGCCCTACAGTAGTGGCCATCATGGGCACAGTGTCACCCACAGCTCCGGAGCTGGTTCCTGGCCTCACTCACAGCCCTGGTGAGCCAGAGGTCAGTGTGTCCTCTCCTGTCCCCAGGAGCACCCAACCGGTGGTGGTAGCACCCTCCATCACCCCTAGCATCACCATCACTCATCCAGCAGCAGGAGCAGATGATGCCAAGCTGGACAGGGTCACAACAACACCCCCTTCTGCTGTCCCCAGCGATACCTCCACTGTCACCCCAAGGCCATTCCATGAGGCCACCAACAGTAGACAAGACCCAGCCTCGAAAGCTCACAGCCCAGTCACTGAGGATGAGCCCATAGCTGAAGGCTCCTCACTGGCTGCTGGCCACATACACATGTGGGAGACTACGGCTGCACCCCGGTCAGGTGCTGGGGTTACCACTGCTCAGGCGGACACCACCCCTTCGGAGAGCAGTGCCAAGGGTGCAGCACCCCCAGCCGGCAGTGACAGCATCTATGTGCCTGTTTCCAATAGCGGTGGCACAAGGCCAGCCACAACAGCTGCCAGAGTGTTCCCTAGCAACAGCATCCTACAAGGCACCTCAGCCAGATGGGAGAACTCTGTGGTGACTGGGGTCACCACCGCGGTGATACCTGCCACAGCAAAGGCCACCACCACCAGCAGTGCCCTGTCCTTCACTGTAACACATCTAAAGGGAGATGGAGGTGGGCAACCTGGTCTACATCCAACAGCACACAGCCCCTTGGTGGAGACGGCTGCAAGGACCTGGGGTGTGCTCAGTACCAGCCCTGCCATCATGGAGCCTTGTTCACCCCACTCAAGCCCGCACAGGCCAGCAGAGGAGCCAGTGACAGTACCCACATCTCTGCCTGGACTTCATGCAACTGAGGAGGCAAGAGCCAGAGAGACTTTCTCAGAGCCGGAAACAGGCACCACTTTGCCCAGATCTGTCAGCACCCATGCCATGGGACAGGCAGCGAGCACATCAGCTGCTAGCTTCTGGATATTGCCTTCAACATATGTTTGGGGGAAGAAAACAACCATGACTGCAGACAGACCCAGAGCCATCACTGCAGACAGCACCAGGGACATCACTGCGGAGAGCACCACAGCCATCACTGCAGACAGCACCACAGCCATGACTACAGACAGAAACAGAGTCATCACTGCAGAGAGCCCCACAGCCATGACTGCAGAAACAAACACAGCCATCACTGCAGACAGAGCTGCAGCCACCCATGCTTTCAGAGCCACAGTCATGACTGCAGAGAGACCCACAGAGATGGCTGCAGACACAACCAAAGCCATCACTGCAGACACAACCGCAGCCTTCATTACAGACACAACAGCCATCACTGCAGACACAACAGCCATCACTGCAGACACAACCACAGCCATCACTGCAGACAGAGCTGCAGCCATCACTGCAGACACAACCACAGACACCACTGCAGACAGAGCTGCAGCCATCACTGCAGACACAACCACAGCCATCGCTGCAGACACAACCACAGCCATCACTGCAGACACAACCACAGCCATCACTGCAGACACAACCACAGCCATCACTGCA
>WYDI02024314.1:0-12332 GCA_009867235.2 Psittacus erithacus
AGCTACAAACATCGGTATTATCAGTACTGTTCCCAGACCGAAAGTCATAAACACAGCACTGCACCAGTCACTAGGAAAGATAAAAATGACTGCTACTGCTGAACCCAGGACATACTCCTTCTGCTGCATTAAGATGGGTTTAATTTTAGCGCAAATATTACCCCACTACATAGTGTAGTCTAGACAATCCCGAAGAATCCAAGAGCTCCAAGATCTCTTCTTGTCTCTGCTACAGAAACCATTACTTTTCAAGTCTGAGTGCATGGATTTATATACTTAGAAGACTGCTTTCAAAATGGAGCACAAAGCTTTGTTACTATTAACAGCAACAGGGAGTGAGCTGCTTCTGCAACTCCAAACACTGGAACATGCTGAAGCAGTTCAGTACCAGATTGCTCTACCCGGCCTTTATATGCTATACTAGACACCAAAATATGCAACTGGAAAATTGCTGAACTAATTTCACATCTCCCAGACCTCCATTTTCTCTGGTCATATATACATTTGTGTGGTAATGTGTACTGTCATAACCTTAGCCATTAAAAAAAAACGAACTCTGGCAGACTAAAATGAGAATCTTCATGGTTACTTGCCGAAATATGAAAGCGGATTTTTTTAGGCTATAATTAGACAGAACCCATTACCATAACAAGCTGCAAAGGGCAGTATTCAAAAGGCACTAGCATTCATACTGAGTAGTACCAAGAATATAAAGACTTATAACAACAGCAGAAATATTAAAAATTCTGTTTCAAACCAAAGCCTTTCTCTATAAGATGAGGATGAGATATACCATCACACACACATTGCTCTGCCTGCCTGATCCAGCTTTGTTATAACCTTCTTTAAAGTGTCCTGCATAAAATCCCATCAGAAATCAACATTCTAATCCAGAAGGACTTCAGATAATTCTAATATACCAGCAGATTTCAAACTATATCCCCCAGATCATTAGGCACACCAACATCAGCGCTTTATCAATAAATATGTAGTGCTTCCCACTGTTATCACTGCAGAAACTGTTTAAGAAAGCAGTTACCCAGAGGAGTCTTATCCTTATCTTGACCATACCTTTAGCCCCAGAAAATGACATTCCTTAATATCATCAGCATTCCCTTTCCACATGCAACACTGCTGAGTAACTACAGGACATTATAAAAAAACCCAAACACAAACGTTCAAACAAGCCACCCACTTTCATTTAAGAGCAAAACTAGAAAAGAATCTAAGATTACTAGATCAGATCTTGAGACGGAAGGCTGTATCTAATAAAACACACAGCTTTGGCAGACTTCTGACAGAAGGATCTCCTGCTGTTCCAATACAAGCTGTATTTACAGTCAAAGCACAAATAAGCATTCATAGATACATCATAAGGCTCAAACTCTCTATCTCCTGAAAAGCCAAACCTACTGAAAAATTGAACCTCCTGATTTTATCTCAACAATCTATTTAAAAATAATCAATAAAAATGTGCTACCTTTCTACAACTTCTAAGTACACAGACCAAAACGTATACTATACTCGCCAAAAATAATCCTGCTTACCTAGAGTATTTAAACCAATCTATATTTTTCTTTCTCTAAATGGCATTTATCCATAAAGCTAGCAATATGAGTATGAGCTTGCACAGGTTCTATGTGCATACTAGAACACACATATTTCATACCTCAACAGCAATTCTTCCAGGCTGTAATGACTTCAGTACCCCAGCAGTAATCAGCTTTGCACCCATCTTTTAATACAATTCTGTATTTCTCACTTTCCGATGAGAGAATTATGATCATGAAGAAACAAAACAAGCTAGACCACAGCCCAGGCAAGAAATGTTCAATGTTTCAAACACTCCTCCCTACCTACTGAGCAGTATCTAGAGGTGGTAAACACAGTGACAGGTATTTAAGTCTTAGCAACTTTTAGAACATTTTAACTGTTCTTAACAGATCAAGTACTTCTGCACAATTCCAAACCTGTTTGATGACGTAGCACAAAGCAACAATTCCTATGTCCTACTTTATTAATAACCAATATTATAATCTACAAGATCGCACTGTTTCCCTTTTCTACCCAGTCTTTAAATTAATACTTAAGTTGCACAGTTGAGCACTCAAACCAGGAAAGGTCTGAATGACTGTGGTCCACAGAAGCTTTATTCAGCCTCTCTGTGCACAGATCTTCTGACAGGGTCTTTAATTACCTAAAGTAATTAAAGATTCCAGCAGAGTCCCCACCATTCAAGACAAGAAGATGGATAAGCTGGGTGTGGAACTACCAAAGCTATTTGTAAGAATTTGTTTCAGATTCTAGGAAGATGTTGACATAACAGGACAGAAATTATATCATAAGCTTCTATCTCACGAAACTGAATACTGGGGTTTGAAATTTTGATGGATTTTTCTTTATTTCCCCATCAGCATTCTAGTTGGCTTAAGCACATCCCTTTCACAGGTGTTTGCTAACTCTACCATTCCTCATTTTCTAGGTGAGTGGTCTGAGAAACACAGACAAAAAATACCGACATGCAAAAAAGCTGAGTACTTGGCTACTCTTGATATTGGCGAGAAGCACATTCTGAAATATTTAAGTACTCAAAATGCAAAACTACTTGGAATGAGCCACAGTAGACACTTCACACTGGTTAAGGCAAATCAACAGTCTTGACATAACCTGGGCTTTAACTCCTTAGCTGCAAATAAGGTATAAAAATGCCCCTCCAGTATGCTATGAAGACTCCACTGCTACAGCCCTGGACACCACAGAAAACCCCACAACTGGTTGCAGAAGTGTTTCAAAAATTGGCACCAAAGAAAGTACACAACAACATACCCAACATATATTTTAACCACACCTCCTTTAATAAACACCTGCAGGCCCATACAAGACATGAAAAACAAGATACTCAGAAAATAGACTTGTGGAAGAAGAGATTCCATCAGTACGGATACACATATGGAGCAAATTAAAGACCTCATAGGCAGCCCTAAACCTGGCTTATCCCAGTTTGAAATCCTGGTTGGTACAATCTTTATAGTTAAATATGTGTATCTAAATATATACTCAGATAATAATTTATTCTAATAATATTAATTTGCTACAAATAAAATTGAGAGATTTAACATCAAATCCATTTTCAAAGGAACTGTCACTGACTGCTTGGTCTGCAAAGATTCTTTCTCTCCTTAGTCGAATAAAAATAATTTTGTTTTCAATACACTCCCTAGAGTAGCACTTCAAATATAATTTACACATCACAGACTTCTACTAATTAAATGCTTCACAGATGTTCTGAGCTCTCACATCGCTTCCCTTGCTTTTACACACATTACTGTAAGCTACGTACAAAGATTCCAAAACAGGCTGCAATTTAAAACATGAATTACTTGTACTATTTACTTTGTACTATCACTCAGAAGAACAACATAACTGCTTTTTTAAAATCATGATCTAAGGGGAGTTTATTTAAAACAGAATTCATGGTCTTCAAAAAAAAAAAAAAGTAAGCTAATCACAGATGAGTATTTAGCACCTTTTGTTAATTTGCAATAAACAGGTTTAATTTGCAAAAATAAACTGGCTTGTGAACCAGAGACATCTCTTCCAAAACTGGATTTCTCTGAAGTGACTATAAATTCAAATTAGCTTTCTTTTCTCTGGCAAGTGATTTTTTTGGTTTGTGCCTGTCTGTTTACTGATATCACAGGCCATGCTATTTTATTTTGCTTCTATTTTCATGTGCTTGCAGTTTGGTGCTTGTTCCAATTCCCAGTGGTTTAGCTGCATAACAATTAAAAGCCAACTATACTCAAACTGCCCGAAGTGAAGAGACCATCAATGGTGTCACTCATTTCCCTTCCAAGGTCTCAAACGAGGAAACAAGCTACAAATGAATCTTACCTCAGGAAAGCAAGTCACCACATAATTAGAAGAGCTGTATCATGCATACATAAGTTCCGTACTCTCTATTTTAACAACTTTTATCTAGAGAAATATTTGTGAACTCTTACATTCTTACACAATACAACAACCTCCTTCACTAGCTAGCTCTGACACTCCTTATGTGTATCACAGCCGGTGGAACACTTGCACATGTAAAACAATTAAAATAAGTACACCAACAACCAGTTATTAAGAAAAGTCACTAAGGAAATGGCTTACTTACATACTTAGGCAACAGACAAAAAGGAAGAGATTGTTTTGACATAAGGTGACACAAATGCACACAACTCTCTTCTTACATTCAGCAGAATTATCTTCGGAGTCCAACATCAAAAACTTTCCGCAGAATGCATGTGCTTTACATCCCAGATGTGACTACACAGTGACAATCTAAAAATTCAAGTTATTTTCTTGTATAATAAAAAAGCTGTATAAGTAAATCAGAGCTGAAGTCCAGATGGCACAGAGCAGTGCTGGTCAAGGGTATAGCTATACTAAAACATTTCCTTCACCCCAGATACTCTACCCTGCATATACCTTCTGATAGCCATGGGACCCAAATCTGCCTTGACGAACCTACACTATGCTGTATAGACTTAGCCAGCATAAGTAACAACTGATGAAAGGTCTTCTAGAACTCATTGTATCTTGCAAATGGTATGCAAAGACATCCAGCAACTTAAAGTACCTTTCAAGCAAAATAATTGACTGTGCTTCTCTTTAACACAGTTGAATACATTAAGCTGATCGCATCCTTTTTTTTTTAGTAAGACTAACAAGTACATATTCAGGACCAGAAAATAAGAAGCTATTCCTTGATAAAAGGTACTGATATATATACAGAAAATAAGTATCAACTCTTCTATAGTCACGTTTCTCTCACTGATCACTCATATTGCTTGCTGTTTGGGTTTTGGGGAGTTCGGTAGCGTTTTATCGTGTTCTGAGCTGCAGCTACTTTATGAGCAGGAATCTTAATCTTTCTCCTTCCCATTCTGACTTCCTCTGTCGTTCTATCTTTTACTCACAATGATTCCTACTGCAAAGTTTGCAGGCCACTGATTATATTTTACTTCACCTACAATATCTACACATTATGTAAACTGCATGATCTGCATACCCAGATTTTTAACTAACATACACTCTTTAAATAAGGAAACATTGCAAATGTGTACATTTTCCTTTTGAGGAATTCAACCTTTCAGTGCAAGGCTAGTTAAATCAAACATTTCTATTTAACAGTGTTTCAGTGCTCCCAAGTAAAACTTGGACATAATAAATGTTAAGTGACATATAAGAAGTACTCTGGCAAGTTCAATGGTTTTCCCTTTCCCCTGTAATACTTAGCACTCCTTTGCTACTGTTTTTTTTTTTAAAGTAAGAGTAGATAAACACTTCTCCAGTTATCTGTTCTTTTAATGTTTCTTCTTTGGTCATCCATGTTTACCTTCATCTGTTATATTCAAAATGTTAGGGAAGAGGTTTCAGTACTGATTCTAAAATCAGACTGAACATTTAGCATTGAACAAACCTAAAAAAGAATACACAAAAGTGTTTCAAAGAGTCTCTTTTCCAAGAAGAATGTTCAACAAAATTCCCAGTTTCTCCATTTCTTCTGGTCCCACTTGTAATTCACTGTCAAATAATATTTACAACTTTCCCCTTTAAAACATATTTTTATTTCGCATTTGCTATGAGTTTGGGAATTTTCAACTACCAAGTATTTTCACTTAATTCACTTCAAATGTTTTACTACGACTGCAAAAGGAGAACAAGAATTGCTCTGTGTTAATACTGTGGTTTTGAGCAGGTTTAGAGACTAAAACTTTCCAGAAATTAATACCACTGTTCTAAAATAACTTAATCCAACAAACCTGTTTAAATTTTCCTCTGATTTTTTCCAGATCTTCTTGCAGCTTATAATAAGTAGGGTCTTCATATGGGAATTTCTGAATTATCCTTATTAAGGAATCCAGAGCCCTTATCTTTTTGCTATAAAAGATTAACACAAAAAATACAATGAGCCTACTGCAGAAAATCTTGCAATCCACCAATATGAAAGTTATACAAATACTTATACATAATTCAGTGTGTAAGACCCAGCCCTCCATCCTTCTTTACTTCGACTTCCATCCTTCTCTACTTCAACTTCTCCCATTTAGCTCACTGAGGGTGTATATTTGATAGATATTTCAACCACAATCAGAAATTCAGCTGTAGCACAACTGACAAAGTCAAAGTTTCCCTTTTAATTTAACTGCTAAAAGCTGAGAAATATTCAAGAATCTTCAGAAATACTGATTAGATGACAAAGCAAACTAAGGAAATCAATAAAAAAAGCTCACCAGAACACATCAAAACAGCTGACATATAATGGCAATTCAATCAGATAAATTAATCAACACTGGATAGGAAAAATATACAAAGAAAAGAAAGTCATAAAAAAATGCAGGTTGAAAGGGACAGCTGAAGCCATCTCATCCACCTTCTACAGAAGCTGGCCTAACTTCACAGCTAGGTAAGCCTGCTCAGGGCTAGATTCTGAAAAGCTATAAAGATGGGGCTTCTAGAGTCCCTTTGGACAAATTGTCCCAGTGCTCAGCTGCTTGCACTGGAAAGGGCCTTTTCCTCACGTCTCATGAGAACTTGTTTCAAATGGTGAAATTGCCTGTTGCCCTTTTACTGTACACTCCTGCAAGGAACATGCCTCCACCTTACCTAGAATTTCTCCTTCTGTAGTACCACTAGGTATCTCCCTTGTCTTCTTTTCTGCAGGCTGACAAAACCAAGGTCCCTTATCCTCTTTTCTGTAACACATGCTCCAGGATTTTATATCCCCCTAAGGCCCTCTGCTCACCTTTCTTCTAGTTTTTCAACATTTCTTTTGTACTGAGGAAGAAGCAAAGCTGGACACCATAATTTGAAACAGCATTAAAGAACAGTAATTCTTTTTTTTTTAACCTTACTTGTTCTTTTCATCTGCGCATTTCTGGAGCAGACACTGCCATGTCAGTGCAAACCCAAGGTAGCAGCCTACCTGAATGTCAGGAGGGAAAAAAGCATATATTTATGTGGTATAAACAGCGTGTATATATACAGTACATATAGTCAAACAGAAATAAAGCACTACATTGTATTCCTTTCTTCGGGAAACAAATCACTGGATACACTGGATTCCTTTTTCTATGTTAGGAAGTTCAATAAATTAGGGTGGAATAAATTAAGGCTACCTGTGTTACAGACACCAAAAACTACTTGTAAGGCTCTTTTCAGTAACAAAGGATAACAAATGATAAACATGGCAGTGCTCGGTAATCCCTGGCAGTGTTCAGGGCCAGGCTGGATAAGGCTTGGAGCAACCTGGTCTAGTGGAAAGTGTCCCTGACTAGAGCAGGGGGTTGGAACTGGATGAGCTTGAAGATCCCTTCCAACCCAAACCAGTCTGTGATTCTGTGAAACCTGGACATACAAGACAAGTTAACGTGGTTCACCAGCACTCTCCAGTCCTTTCATTTCTAGGCAGGCTTACCGATTCAGTGCGTGTGCCAACACACAGGACTGACTCCCATGTTCTAAACAATAACAGTGCCTCAACCAATCAACTCTCCTGCTATTAGAAATAACAAAAAGTGTAACAGAGACACCAGAACTGCCCCTTGATGGTTCTCCATCCAACACTACATGTTTTTCCCTAATGCTGAGCCACAGGAGACAGTACAGAAGTGCCTTTAGCCACAGTTTTGGGTTACAGAAATAATTGTACAGTCCATCTTAATTTTTTTCTGAGCAAGCTTGTTTGAATTTGTTTCTTATTCTCCCTCTCAAAACAAAATATAATCAAAATCCCATCTAGAAAATAAGTTCAGAAAACATAAACTCACCTATTTAGCTGTTCAAATCAAAACACTACCTTCAAACTAGTTTTATGGGGCCTCTTGGACACATACAAAGCAGTGTGCCATAGCAGGTGTCAGACTACCAAAATATGGAACTTTGTCTAACAGTTTCCGCAGTACAGTAATTTTCTAATAACAAAACCATTGTGATTCTGAAGTATTTTCCCATTTACCTCAGACCCAATCTCGGCACCACGGAGTGATCCGTATCTCCTCCCCTCAACAACTCCAATGTGACTGCCTTCAGCATACCCCTCCTGATACCCTTTACCATGAAACCTGTGAAGACAGGACAACTTTTTTATCAGCCACTTTCATATCAAAATCACACTGTACACAAGCAACTCCCAAGAACAAAACCATGCAAAAAACCAAAACAACCACAAAAAAAAAAACCAAAACACCTCCAAGATGCAACTACCCGTATTCAGATACATAATATTGGTTTAAATTAAGATTCAGTTACACATTCTGTGTTCTTTCCAAACATGTTTATAACAATTTGCCAAGAACAATACACTCCACAATGCAGATCAGCACTTTCACCAAAATAACACTGCAAACTACAACCTCTCAACTCCGGTTCAAGTTTCCACACGGTACAAGAGCCCAGATTGTGCAGGTCGGGCACTCAGCAACAGCAAAGAGGAGAATTTTGGCCTAGGAGTGCAGGTAGTAGGGACATGGTAGCCCTGAAATGCCACACACCTGTGGGGAGCTCAGCTTCTACCCCTTGGCACTGAATAGGCTCCACATACAAATGCAGAACCAGGGGGCTGGTTGGACTTGATGATCATGAAGATATTTTCCAACCCAATTAATTCTATGATTCTAATTTCCCCCACCCTTCTTCCTCACCCCCTCCCTGGACTCATGGAATCACAGAATCAACCAGGTTGGAAAAGAACTTTAAAATCATCAAGTCCAACTGTTTCCCAGCACTGCCAAGGACACCACTAAACCATGGCACTAAGGGCCACGTCTACACAGTTTGTGAACGCTTCCAGGGACGGTGACTCCACCACTGCCCTGCGCAGCCTGTTCCAGTGCCTGAACACCCTTTCAGGGAAGAATTTATTCCTACTAGCCAGCCTAAACCTCCCCTGGTGCAGCTTGAGGCCGTTTCCTCTTGTCCTGCCACTTGTTCCTTGGGAGCAGAGACCAGCCAACTCCTGGCTCCGTCCTCCTTTCAGGTATTTGTAGAGAGTGACAAGGTCCCCCCTGAGCCTTCTCTTCTCCAGACTAATCCCCCCAGTTCCTTCAGCCGTTCCTCATCACACTTGTGCTCCAGGCCCTTCACCAGCTCCGCTGCCCTTCTCCGGACCCGCTCCAGCACCTCAATGTCTCTCTTGCAGTGAGGGGCCCACAACCGAACACAGAATTCGAGGTGCAGCCTCACCAGTGCCGAGCTAAAGCCCTTACCTCACTGCTTTTACCGCCCTTCAGCCCTTATTTTTCTCTTCTCAACTCCTACCGCCGGCAACGGACGCCCAGAACCAGGACTAGGCCCCGGCCTAACCCCAGGGGACCCCGGCCTAACCCCAGGGGACCCCAGCCTAATCCCAGGGGTCCCCTCCCTCCCGCTCCGCCGACCGTTACCCGCAGCAGCTCCGCCAGCCTCCCAACATCCCTGGACCCCAGCCAGGGCACCGTGACCCACCGCACCTCTCCTCGGCCATCACGAGCTCCTCAAACATATCACGGCTCCCGGCCGCAGCCGCCATCACGCCGCCACCACCCGCGACCTCTGGGCATGCCGGGAAACGACGGCAAGCCGGAGAGGCGGCGACTGTTCTAGTGCGCGGGCGCATAAACCATCCCCCACAGCCAGGCTCGGAGAAGAGAGGGGGCGTGGCCTGAGCTTGTTCTGACCACGCCTCCTACCGTCTGGCCCCGCCCCAGTAAACAGCGGCTTGGCGGCAGGGGGCGCCCGAGCGCCACCGCAGAGTCGGGCACGGGGGCTCGGCGGGCGCTGGAGGGGGCGCATTTCCATCCCTCGCTCCGGCTCCGGCAAAAGCCTGTGTGGCGTTGCTCTGAGGTGGGTCTGAGCTTCAAGGCGTGTATTTTCGATGTATATACCCCAAAATGCATATCTTTTTGATGTAAATGCCTGAATCAAGCTTCAGCGTGCTTTCCAGACGGCTTTGTTACACGTATTTGGTGTTATGGATGCACACTGGTAACAGGAAGCGTTTATACTCATTTATAAGCATATATCTTCATGTTAACTCACTATTGTATTACATCCTTTAATGAAAATGTGGCTTTAGGCACACCGAAGCCAATCCTAGTAGGGGTACAGCAGGTCCATTACCTTCCAAATGAAGCACAGGAGAGAAGAGGATTTGAAAACACAGCTTTAAAATCCAGAGGAGGGTCTAAAGCAAAAAACTACATTAGAGTGAAAGTAAAGTTGTGCTACTAAAGGTTTAGCTAACTAGATACAACACAGAATGCCAGACTGGTTTGAGTTGAGGCTCATCCAGTTCCAACCTGCTGCCACAGGCAGGGACACCTTCCACTAGATCAGGTTGCTCCAAGCCCTGTCCAACCTGGCCTTGACCACTGCCAGGGATGGGGCAGCCACAGCTTCTCTGGGCAGCCTGTGCCAGTGCCTCAACACCCTCACAGGGAAAAACTTCTTCTTTATATCTAACCTGAACTTCCCCTGTTTCAGTTTAAATCTGTTACCCCTTGTCCTGTCAATCCCAGTCCATTAAAAATGCTCCACCATAGCAGGCTGTCCTGATTTATCTAGAGTGACTGTAGTGAGCTGGCCAATGTGTTTTCTGCATTAATTTGAAGTGTAGATATCACTGGATCTCACATAGAAACACTGAAGGTTTGTTAGGTGTGAATACCAACCTGCTTTATAAAGACACAATCACAAAGATATACTGTTCAATGAGGTCAGTGGGAATAGCAGATGTCCCAAAGTTTTCCTCTAAGCTTATAGCTACAGCTTAGATCTTGCTTTGGATGTTAATGGAAAAAAAAAAAAATCTCAGTAGACCATGGGATTGATGGAAAATGCTGAAAATATTCCTTATGCTGCCCAAAAGGAGGGTTGATTTCCATAACATTTTTGGGGAAAGAAAGTATAGTTCTTTCATTTATTGTTCTCTATTAATATACAAAGTACTCTGGCAGGGTAGATAGAGCAGTCCCAAATTTTCCACGAACATTGTTTCAGTGCTTTGAGCAGAGGTAAAGTTGATATTATGGCTCTTGAATAAAGGATTTATAGCTTTTTACACTTCTCCAATGTGGAAATGAAGATGCCCAGAATCTCCTTGCCTACAGCCTTCCCACTATTCTAACACCTTGTATTTGCACATCACAGCTTCTAACTGAGACTTCACAAGGGGACAGTTGACACCTAACCTTTAAAAACCTTTTAAGGCTGTAAAAATGTACTGTTGCAAATGAAAGCACTGCAATTGTCCTGCTGGCTTTGAGAAATGATGATCAGCTGGGAGGTATATGGTGAAAGGTGGAGATGGTGTTTACATTCCCACAGAACCAAAGGCAGTGGTGTGTCAAGGTTTTGCACACCAAGTTCCTGACCAAGTCAGGTGCCTGACAGTAGGGAAAGCATTTTCCAATAATCCTTCCACCTCAAGCTGTGACGTTTCCAGATTTTATAAGCAAAGCAGCCAGGTTTGGTCAGAACTTGTATGGGAAATTTCCAAGGAAAACTGAAGTGCTCCAGGAAGCGGTGTGGGTAATTTAGCTCCTGGCATCTTCCCTCTGTCTGAATAAATAGTGAACCAACCTCTAACTATGCTGTTGCAGTAAGAAACGTGCTTCTGGGAGAAGATGCAAATCCAGAGTTGTCAGCAACTAGTGTCACAGCTCAAGATGCTGTTCAAAAATGTAAGGTCGCTCATCTTTGTGCTTTTGAGCAATATTCATGAACAACAATGTTACATCTACTGAAAAGAAGATCGCTCTTGGGTTAAATTAAGCAGTTTATCCTTTATTTGCTGTGTTTCCCATCAAAACTGTTTGGTTTCTCTTTAGCAGAAAATTAAAAGTGAATCTTTGTTGGCCAAACGTTAAAAGTACATTTTTATTTTGTTTTCAGGTTTTTACTTCTTAAAACAAAAAAAGTCTTGAAAGGTATCTAATATTCAAAGACAATGTAGTGTCTGATCAAAACTGGGAATGAAAACCAGAAACCAGAATGTCCCAGGCCTGGAAACTTTTGGAATTAACCAACTTTGTGTGGCTGGATGGCTGCACGCAAAGAGTTGTGGTCAACAGCTCAGTGTCCAGCTGGAGACCAGTAATCAGTGGTGCCCCTCAGGGATCGGTGTTGGAACTGGTCTTGTTCAACGTCTTTGTCAGTGACACGGACAGTGGGATTGAGTGCACCCTCAGCAAGTTTGCCAATGACACCAAGCTGGGTGGTTCAGTTGACACGCTGGAGGGAAGGAATGCCATCCAGAGGGACCTTGACATGCTTGTGAGGTGGGCTGATGCCACCCTTATGAAGTT
>WYDI02024315.1:11484-21500 GCA_009867235.2 Psittacus erithacus
CTCCCAGGGAAGAGCTTCTGCCTTATCTCCAACCTGAACTTCCCCTGTTTCAGTTTGAACCCATCACCCCTTGTCCTGTTGCTATAGTCCCTGATGCAGAGCCCCTCCCCAGCATCCTCGTAGCCCCCTTCAGACACTGGAAGCTGCTCTGAGTTCTCCAAGCAGCTTCTCTTCTCCAGGCTTGGAGACGGACCTTGGCTCTTTGTGCCCTGAGGATCACCCATGGGAGTCCACAGCTGCTCTTTTTCCCTCCCCAGAGAGGCACAACAGGATACCAGGAAGTCCATAGCTGGACTTTGCATGGTGGAGATGGATTAATATACTTGTCTGACTTCAGCTCCAGGGGAGCAGATTAAAGCTGGATTAAATGAAGCATCATTATGATGCTGTTTAACTAAGGAGCTGAGCTGCTACAGGACCCCTTAAGTGCGTGGATAGAGGGATGCAGAATGCACTTCCCAAGGGCAAGTTTGGGTGCCTGTAGGAACTGTATTGTACTTGCTGATGGCTGGAGCATATTCTGGCTGAGCAGTGAAGCAGCATGTGGGTTTGCTGATGGATGTGAGCATTTGCAAGCTTTGGGATAGCTGCAGCTTGAGGCAATGGAAGTGGAGACCTCTTGATGCTGCCAGTGACACTGTGTTCAAGCAGTTGTGATGCTCCATTTTAGCATAGCAAAGGCTTAGTGCTGGGCTCCTTCTGGCAAAGCCAGGCACCCAGGGACCTGGAGCTGAGAGGGGTGATGATAAAGGGGAAAAATACCTTGAAGAGCCAAGCAGTGGGTTCAGCTGCCTTGGAAGTCATCGCTGCTGGATGAGTGGATGCCGGAGGAGAGGTAAGGGGCAGAGCTGGGCTGGCCACATCTCTCTGTACAAGAAGGTTTCTCTCACTGGTGCTGTTGGGTGCCCAGGAAGCGTTCCAAGAAGTTAATTACTTTTCCCTCATCAGCAGCCGCAGCAGCAGCAAACGGAGTCTGGAGCAGAGAGGAGAGCGTTGCCATTGTGCAGCAGCAGAAGCACCCCCCAGGTTCCAGCTGTAGTTACTTTGCCTTGGCAAAAATGAAACGTCAAGTGGCGACAGAGAAAAATCTTCCCTTAATGCTGAGCAGTAGCTGGGTTTTCGAAGTGCTGAGCTCTGGAGGGAATGGGGAAAGCTGGGACCACACAAGATTAATTCAGACTCCAAATGATGCTTGGTACGTGATATGTTGCCCCATACATCACTGTCACAGAGGCTGCTGTAGGTTGGGCTCAGCTTGCTTGTTTGCTCCTGGACCAGTTTCATCCCAGCATGTGCTGCCAGGCACAGGGATGGAGCTTC
The DNA here is from genome assembly GCA_009867235.2 of Psittacus erithacus. Classification (NCBI taxonomy): domain Eukaryota; kingdom Metazoa; phylum Chordata; class Aves; order Psittaciformes; family Psittacidae; genus Psittacus; species Psittacus erithacus. Next base: position 12,805 of record WYDI02024315.1, read on the forward strand.
ACGGGTGTCTGCCACCCACCTGCACTGTGTTTTCAGTAGGAAACTTGGCAGGTGAAGGATGCAGAAGGCAGAGCCACAGCAAAACGGACCCAGGACAACCAGTGCCTTGGTGGGAGGTAACCCTGAGGGGACCAACAGCCCCTGGGTTGTCATATCTGAGGCCATCACATAGAATCATAGAATCACAGCCTGGTTTGGGTTGAAGGGGCCTTAGAGCTCACCCAGTTCCAACCCCCTGCCACGGGCAGGAACACCTTCCACTAGCCTGGTGCAGTGAATGCTCATAGGTAACCTGTCCCCAGAAACTGGGTCTGGTCCTTATTCAGATAAGTAAGGACTGTACTTCCTAGATGGCTTATTTGCAAGGGATAATTCAGGCAGCTGTGGCCTCACTGGTTTTTTCCCTTGCAAAACGTCAGGCTGGCATTGTAAGTACCACACTTTCATTAAAGTTTAATTTCCCTGAAGAGTGAAGTATTAATGAGAATAGGCTTAATACTGTCAATAGGAAACAGACCCCAACAGATAATTCGCTAATATAATGGCTTGAGATTTTATCTGTTTCAAGCTTCATGATTGCTCTTCTGCTATGATGTGGTGCAGGTAATAACAATTGTCACCTCCGTTCAATGAGAAAATGAGTTTATAGCTAAATCGCCCTTTTGCACATTCACATCCCTGTGTATCCATTGATAATTCCACAGCCGCTGCTCCCCTTCCCTCTGTGTGCTTCGTCTTGCACCCTTGGCTGGTGGGGGGACACCAGCCCTGCTCTTACTTAGGTTTGAGAGAAACTGAAACAAAATGGGGACTGAGATCCACTTTAAGGTCTCTTCCAACACAAACAGCTCTTGTGGTTCTATGATTCTATGGACCTCGAAGAGCCAGAGGGAGATGTGAGCGAGGCTGGATCTGCCTTTTGAAACCGCATCCTTCAGTGAAAGGGAAGGACATTTTCTACCCAGAGCGACAGAAGAGGAGATGGGGATGTTATTCTCAGCATGAGTGATCCAACTTGTCAGAGAAGAGCAGATGTTTTGGGCAGACATTTGCATGTAATCAAACCCTCTGGGTTTTGATTGATAAAGTTGGCAGTGGCAAATTTCCAGCCAACCCCCTTCAATCAAAGAAAGAGAAAAGCTTGTCAACAAGGGAAGTGGATAGAAGAAAGCATGGGATATGCTGCGGCTTGCATCAGGCTCCTTAACCCGGACCTTCCCAAGCTGGCCTTTGGGGTGTGTTTGCACCCTGGGCACATCCCCTCCTCTGGGCACCCTGGGTGTGGGGTCGTGGTCCTTCAAGACCTTGGCGATGGTGTTTCCCATCCCTCCAGCAGCTCTGCAGGGCCATGCTGCCCATGGTGAGGCTTGTGTGATACGTCCTTAGGATGTGGGGAGCCAGTGTGTGACCCGTAACCATCCAGAACACGTATTTGCATAGAGGCGTGTTGTGTCTTTCAGGTGCTGTGGATGGGAGTCTCTGTACGCTGCACCTTTCCCCTTTTACCCAGAGGAACAGCATCACACAGGGCCTGGGGGGTGCCCATGGGGATGGGGGTGTGGGGCAGGGGCAGAGTGGGGTTTGCCTGCTCTGTGTGTGTCCAGGGCAGTTCTATTGGTACCACAGGGACGTTTTGCTCCACAGTCCAGCTCAGGGATCACGCTGCTTTTGGCTCTGGTTGCTTGGACACGCAGCAGCCTCGGGGGCAGAGATAAAACACGTCCTTCCCGTCTGTGAGAGGGTAAATTATTGACATACTTAATAAGCATAACTTATCATTAGCCATAATTCATGCTGGTGACAGAGGCACAGATGTTCCTGGAAAGCTGCATGGCTCTGAATTTCAGATGCCTGTGGGCTGGAGCAGCGATAGGGATGTCACCATGCACCATCTTTTCCCCTTCCCAGGGCTTTGCGCAAGGTTCAAGCTGTGTGTGCTGGGAGGAAGGGGAGTTTGGGCACCATGTGGCTGTCCCCACGTCCAACAATTGGTAATGCAATGAAATGAGGAGCGCTGACAGGATGTCCCAGGAGGCATCCAGCCTGCAGCCATATGAGGCCAAAGGGCCTTGGTTGAGGACAAGGTTTTCTGCTTCTCCAGCAGCCCATGCTGCTCCTGCTGGCAATGCCAGAATCCTGGGAGGGGGGCTGCAGTCTCCTTTATCTTCTCCCCCGTGTTCACCCTGGTCCCTGCTGTGGTAGAAGCAGGGAGGGGATGTTCCCACAATCTGCATCGCTAACCACTTGCAGGGATGGAGAGAGCCCTGAGCCGCTTGTCACAAGTGGTCAGGGCACGTGAGGAGGAAGAGGAGAGACTCTGAAGCCTCTCACACTGGGAACATTGCACGAGGTTTGGGGCTTATACAACTGGTAGGTGAAGCTTGATCATGCGGGTGGGAAATTGCTCAGGCTGCTGCGTCATTGACAGGACAGGCAGGATGGGGTCTGGTGGATGGGTCCAAGCCAATCTCCACTTACCTGGCCAGACAGGATGCTAGCAGCTTCCTTCCTGCCCCTAGTAGAAGGAGAGGAGATCTCTGGTCCTTATCTTCAAGGTGCAACCTAAGGAGGCTGCTCCAGGTAGTTGAGTAAACAGAAAATGTCCCAGACTTCAAGATGCCTTTCAGTAAAAGCATCCTTTGCTTCTGCACCCCTGAGCTCAGCCCTGGGTGTCAGCCTGGCCTTTGAAAACCTCTCCTGGGGATCTTGGTACAGGGGATGTCTGCAAAGAAGTGCTTGTGAGCACCTGAGCATCAGTGCTGCAGGAGCAGGTAAAGGCAGACACAGGGCTGTCTGTGTGTGCTGAGGGTGTCTAACAGTGTGTATGCCCTCACTGCTCTGGGCAGACACATGGATTGCATGCTCCCATGGCCAAGGATGCTTGCTCAAAGCCGGTGGTGCTTTACTGGAGGCAGCAGTCAATGCAGGATGTTTCCCCATCTCCTCTCATCTTCCTTTCTCCCTCATGCACACATCGCTGCTGTCTCTCCCTCAGCAAGGAGGGACCCGTCCTGAATGTCAGAGGATAGCAAGTGGTTTAAACCAGTTTATAAACAACCTTTTCACACAGGGATTAGCACTGCAACAGGAGGAGGAGCCAGGGACCCATGGCTGAGTGGCAGGGAGATGAGAGGAAGAGCTTGGGCAGCCCATTGCGCCCAGAACGTCCTTGGCTGTGCAGGGACCACTGTGCATGTGCACAGCCTGGACCATCTCTCTGATGCAAAGCCAGGTTATGGGCGTCTCTCTGCTTTTATGAACAGCTCACTTGAGCAGGTTACCTCAGATGGCCCTGTTCTCCATCATCCCATGGCCTTTCCCTGCCAAAACCTGCATCACAGTGCTACAATGTGCTCTAAGGTGGTCACATGCAGATGGTCTGCACCAGCCCCAGGCTCTCCTACTAAGGACCCTGTGGAGAATGTCCCACAGCAAGTTCACACGTGCTCTGCACTGCTCTTGAGCAGTCTTGTGCTTCCAGAGGGAAATGGAGACGAGACAACACAAGCTGGAAAGCTCTGGGTGCGTTGAGCTGCTTGCATGGGTATGGGAGCTTGGAGGTGGAGGAGCGATCACCAGTGATGCGAGGCTGGGAGCATCTCTTCTCCAAGTGCATCAAACACGTGAAGGGGGTGGGGGGGGAATTAGAGAGCCACTTAGAGCATCTCCAATCTGCATGGCTGGTGAAGTGCTGTTGCTCCAGCTCAGCAAGGGGGTATTAGTCATGCCTTATTGCCTTTAAATCCGACAGGAGCAGAAGTGTCTTCCATTTGCTATTTTAAATAAGAATCAGCCTGATGGAGTGTTCCCAGCACAGTCTATTGGCTTCCCCATTACCCAGCCAGCCTTTAAAGGATTAAGCTCTCATCTTGCCTCTTTCCCTGCAGTTTGTAAAGAGCAGCTTTGCCTCCCACAGCCCCTGTTTACCAAGTGCTGTTTGTATGAAGGACCCCTGAAGAAAGGTGCATGTGGAGAACAAGGCCAGGCTTCCTCCTTCCCAATGTCCCCTTTTCCTCCTCAGTGCTCCAAGCCCCTGTGTCCAACCTGGCCTTGAACACTGCCAGGGATGGGGCAGCCACAGCTTCTCTGGGCACCCTGTGCCAGCGCCTCAGCACCCTCACAGGGAAGAGCTTCATCTTGTGTCAGGGTTTGCTCTTCAGTTCCTCCTCTGCTGTCTTGGTTGTGCGTGTGCTGGGTGATGCACAGGCAAGGAATGGGGCTGGGTCCTGGCTCTGGAAGGAAGTGGAAAAAACAAAACAGGAAAGGATGGCAGAGCAGGATGACCAGATGCTGCCAGGATGGTTTCAGCATCTGAAGCCTCCTGTGTAGAAGCAGTTTTGGCCTCTGAGCCTGCCCCAATTGGGACTGGGATGCTGTGGAATCTTCCTCTCCGCAGCATCAAGGAAACCTTCACTTTGGCCTTTCTGCATTTCTCAACCTTGTCTTGGCATTGAGTCTGGTAGGGCTTTTGCATGCTCTAAGGAGTGTTCTCATTCCTGTCTCCCTACTTAAATTATTGATGGAGATCTACAACCGTTCCAGCTTAACAACTCCATTTTCCTGGGGTTTATTACCAGGATCAATCAAATCAAACCCTGATGGCTTAAAAATGTGTTTCCTTCTCCCTGTCATTGTTATTTGCTTGTTTATTAGTAGAAAAGACAAGTTTTGGCTCCGGGAGGTTTTGCTAGCAGTAAACAATGCCATTAAAAACAAATCAGAAGCCCCTGCTTGGCAGAGAGTTGACCTCTGCAGAGCACTCTGCCTGCCACCAATGTGGTGGCTAAGGCATGGGGACAGGGCCGTGGATAGGCACATCCTGGTGTTGTTCTACAGCTGCTCCCCGGCGGGTTTATGGGGTTTTGCCCACATTTGTGTCTCTAACTCAGTCCTTGCTGCCATAAGGGGACTCCTGCACCCATAGAGGGGACTCTTCCACCCTGGACGTGGGGTCAGGAGGTAGCTCATGATTTGGAGAAGTCACTGACTCCCTTTGGAGGCACCATCCTTCTCCTGATAGCAGAGGGGCTGAGCTCCCCACATTTTGGGGATCCCTGTTCTTGCCTCTGGTCTTGTTCCTCCCTTCCCACAAGGAGCAGTCACAGGGCTGACCTTGGGAGCTGGTGGGACACCACTCACTCATGTTTATGGGGGAAATTGTGGTGACTTCAGGACTAAAGGGGCTGAGGGTAGGGATGAAGGGTGTCAAGTTTGGAACACACCACGTCTTCACCTCCAGGCTCTTTCCCACACAAGCAGAGCACCCTGCACTGTGCACTCCTTTTCCTGCTGTCAACACTCCATTCCCAGCCCTTTCCCTGGGTCCAGCGCCATGGGGGAGCAGAGCTGGCCATTTCCTCTGCGGAGCATCATCTGCAGGAGCTTCCTCTCCCTCTGCATCAGGCTGAGGTTTTTCTCAGGTTGTACAAGCACACACGCCACCAAAATAAACCCCAAAGCCTCCCTAAGGCATCTGCTTAACAGGAGCATGTGGCTGCCCATTCCCAAAGCTGGGCCACCAAGACTGAAGGGGTTCTGCATGGCCAAGGTGCCAGGGAACCTTGGAGCTCTTCATAACCACCAGCCCAGCTTACAGTGAACAAATAGTGATGGGGAAGATAAATTGCTTGTTGTTTCTTTAATGCATGTGGTGAAGGGCTTTATTTTTAAACCTGTGAGTGATGCCTGGTTTGATCTTCTAAATGAAACTGATTTATTCTGTTTGCACTGGGGCTTGGGAGAAGAGGGACTGAGCTGGATTTAATGGATGCATTTAGCTTTGCCTTGGCAGGACCATCACAACAGCAGACAAACTGAAGCTGAGAAGCTCCCTCCGGTGATCCCAACAATGCAGTATCCCAATTTCCCTGGTTTTCTTCAAATGACCTCAAGTCCCTGATCCCTGGTTGCCATCTGGGGCAGGTATGAATCGTGTTGGCCACCTCATGAAGAGCTCGGTGACTCCTGCAGCAGATTTCCACATCTGACCCAGAAATCTGGTTTCCTTCATGGACCTGATTTCCCAGCGGACTCGTCTTGTTTCCATCAGTTCTGCCTTGCATTGTGTCCCTCTAGATGGGTCAGGATAAGACACAAGGATTGAGACTGCTGTTTCACTGGGAATTCAAGGCACAGAGAGATTCATAGCCTAATGAGCCTTTGCTATGTTTCTCTCCCCTGTGGACATCAGGGAAGGCTTCTGGTCTTGGGGCAAATGAAAGGTGACAAATGACTTCTGCAGTAGATCGATGACTTCCACCCCTCTGTGGACTCCCCAGGTCTTTGTGGGATCATTAGGGAAATCTAAAGAGCAGGTCTCAGTGGTGACAGGTGGAGCATTGCTGTAGGAGGCCTTAAAAGTGTGAATTACTCTCTCCAAAACCTCCCTTAAAAAGGATATGAGCATAAAAGAGAGTCTTCAACCAGGCAAAATGATGAAGTCACTGGCATGGAGGGAAACAATCATTCACCATTACCAAGCCATGCATCACTTGGGATAATTATCAATTACAAGCAGAGCAACTCCCCTCTGGAAGCTAATGAAATTTCACATGGAGCAAGCACTGGGAGATGGATCGTGTCAGCCTGGACAAGATTCATCTTCTCTAATGCGCTCTTTATTCCTGTTTATGCGTCTTAAAGCTCCACATGCAAAGCACCTTCCTGCTGGGAGGGGTGAGGAGCCTGCGATGCTCAGACCGCGCCGCTCAACTTCCAATGCATGAGACCCCAGGATAAGGGTATTGGTAGCGCTGGGGATACGATCCCTTCTCCCTTCCCTCTGCCTAATCCTTGCCTTCTGTGGCTCGCTGCCTCTCCAGCCTTTGGGGGTCTGTGTGGCAAAGCTGCTGATGATCTCTGGGCCTGGTCCTCCTCCCCTTCTCCTCTGGGTCCCTGCAAACACTTCCCCCTCCTGAGCACTCCCAGCCCTTAAATCTCTTTTGCAGTCCCGCATGGGAATCCTCTGCCACAAGCCATTAAATAAAAATGGGAACTAATATATTATGTATGGTTTAGATACAAACTGGGAGCCCATTCCGGGATTTGAATGTTTTTCCTAGGTCCTGGCACAGCGTTTTTAAACCTGTGTGTGAGGAAGAAGGTCAGGAATCCTATCCAGGCAACAAGGCTTTTACTTTGCTTGTAAATATTTCATCTGCAACCCATATGACAAACTGCTGCTTGTAAATACAACTATTATGCCTTATTTTGTCATCCATAATTGAAACGCTGGATCCTGTACTCAGCAAACAAACACATAGTTTACAAGGATGCTTTCCTCTGCATCCTTCCAGCCCCTGCAGCAGCCCCTCTTTCCCTCAGGGCTCGTGGGGGATAGTGATGGGGCTCCCTTTGGTGAAGACTTTTCCATGCCTGCATCTGGAGAAGTCCCTGTTGGAGATGGATGGAGGTGTTCCCCATGCTCTGCCCTTCTCCCAAGGTCCTGCTCCCATCCCTCCTGGTTTCTGCCTCCAGCTGGGGCTGCTCTTGTGCTTTTGTTTCTGCAGATGAGCACGGCTGCAGCCGGAATAGACCCAGTCTGTGACTGAGTTTGCAGCCAAGGCAACTCCTGGCACACAGCATCAGGCCGCTGCCCTGTCCCCTTTCTGCTGCTTTACCATGGAAATGGGCTTCAGTGCTCCTCCCATCGAGTTTGCAAATGAGACCTTGTCACTTCTGTTGCTCACCAAGGTCAGTGATCACCTTTGGTCCCAACAGCATAAAGCCTCTTGTATTAATGAGCAGGAGGTGAGTGAGTAGGAAGGTGGCAAACCTGGGAGCTCCTGTCACTTACTTAAGTGAGCCATGACCAGAAAAGGCTCCAGGGAGCTTGGGAAGCACCTTGCCATGGCAGGCAGATGGAAATGGTGATGGGAAATGAAATTCATGCTTGTCAAGTGAAAACAATGTGTGTTGGAATGAACACATTTAATTGCTCTTAGAGGCTTAGCAGGGTCTGGATTAAAAGTAACTTCTCACGTAACCTTCTGCTCGATAACGTGTTTAGCTGGGGGCATCCAGCTTTGATGTCCCACCGCCCCAGGAGGGCTCAGAGGCTGGTCCTGAGGAATGCAGTGATTTTAGGGAGGGTAACAGCTATAACTGTGCAGCTTAGAGAAGGGGCTAAAGCAGAATGATGCAATAAAGCAGGTGGTCCCTGGGGGCAGCCAGGCACCTCTCCCTAGTCTGTCTTCTTGCTCAGAGACTCTTGAGAGCATGACATCCCTGCTCTGAGCTGTACACCAACAGAAGATGCTGTCATGGAGATCACGGATCAGCTTTAATCGAGTGGGATTAAGAAGAAACATCCCATACAGATCATTTCAGTCCTGATTCAGTGCAACATTTTGTGAAGTAGCCAGCAGAGCACATTGTGGGAGGCAGAGCCATAAGCTGGCTCTGCTACATAGCTGGATGCAGTGTCTCCCTGCATTCATTAATGGCCCAATGTTGTCCAGGACCCCAGGGTTCATTGTGCCTTTGCTCCATTCACCTTGTATGGAAAGTTGTGGAAGCCTATTGGGCAACCTTGAGCTTGGAGGGCTAGAGAGGGCAAAAATGCGGGAAGGCTCCAGGGAGAACTTAGAGCAGCTGGAGCTCCAGAGCCTAAAGGAGCTACAGGAAACCTGGAGAGGGGCTTTGGACAAGGGATGTAGGGCCAGGCCAAGGGGAATGGCTTTAACCTGCCAGAGGGG
>WYDI02024317.1:0-49840 GCA_009867235.2 Psittacus erithacus
CCCTGGCGGTGTTCAAGGCCAGGCTGGACAGAGCCTTGGGTGGCATGGTTTAGTGTGAGGTGTCCCTGCCCATGGCAAGGGGGTTGGAACTAGAGGATCTTAAGGTCCTTTCTAACCCTAACTATTCTAAATGGTGAGACAGATTAGCTACCGTGGTCAAAATTCACATGCAGCAAGAGAAGAAAGCACTTCTCTGCTGTCTCCAGGATAGATCTGACCAAAGCAAGGATGGGCTGAGGGCAGGCAGAGGACACAGACAGTCACAGCCCTTGCTCAGTCTGGAGGACAGAGATATTGAGTTGTCCAAGAAGGAAAGAGGGTATCCACAAAGCTCCTTCTGGCTTCACTTTTTGACTCATACTTGCTTATGGCACTTGCTGCAGCACTTACCCTGCACCTCAGCAGAAAAGCACCACTGCTATAATAGGCTAAGTCCTCCTGCGAGGACTCGTTGGATACAGAAGCTTGAAGGGCGGAGAAACATCTGCATGCCTTGCAAAAAGGCTTAAGGTTTGAAATCTCAAGTGATGAGTACTTTCTATTTTAAAATCTGGTTGATACTGTTAAGAGGAACCTGTACCTTCTTAGAATAGCACCTGCAAGACGAATATTTGCATTTCCTCCATGGCAGCAACCAAACCATAGCACATTTAGAAATACTTTTCCGTGGGTTGTGGAATGTAAACATGATGCCATTGCCCTGCATCGCAGACAGTGCATCGTGTGCCACAATCCCAGTCAAACCTGGGAGGAATGCAGGTCTGAGCAGCAGCGCTCACCTTCCCATCCCAGATCATGTTATCTTTCTTTACTGTTGCTGTTTCCCAAGCTGCTGCCTACCTTCAAGTGCATGTGCTTGGTGCTATTTCCTCTCTGACATCCCTCCTGCACATTCCCCAGTCAGTGACCACAGTGCAGTTTGGCACACAGCAGTTTGCATGGCTGTCTGTTCTGCTCCAGGAGGGCGGGATGCAGATTCCTGACTTCAGACCAGCAGAGGAACATGTATGATGAAGCCTGGAAAGGCCATAGACTTTGCTTTCCTGAATGGGCAAGGAATGGAAAAATCTCTTTTGGCAATGACTGGAAGGTATCTTCTTTGACGCATTTTATCAGTGGTAGGATTTTATAATGGTAGTAAATGAGGTAGGATGTTCTAGGCATGATATAAATGTCTTTTGCTTTGGATTTGCTTTTCATCTTCATAAAGTTTTATTAACTGCACCTGGCCAGACATGGTGTGTTCAAAGCAGGCACATGTTCTGCAGCAGGTGCTGACCATCTCTCAAGAGTTAATCTTTCGTCAGCAAAACTTCACTGTGCAAGTTGCTTTCAGAGAAGAGAACAAACATTCTGTAGTGACTTAGTGAGAACAGTAAATATTGACATGCGCTCTCTCCCTGTCTCTGCAGAAAAGTCCTAAACCATGTATTTAATTTTCCCTGTTCTTTGCAAGAACCCTGTACCTTCATACAGCAGAATTTCCTTTAACAAGATGACCAGCTCATTTAGCTTTGAGCATCAAGATCCATGGTGCAGTTGAAAGTTGAAAGTTTGTTGTAATTGTGGAAGTAGATTAAATATCTAGCAAAGTATTATTTCTTTTGCTTTTGTTGAAAAGCTTTCCCTCTTTTACCTAAAATGTCCATAAATTGTGAAGTATGTGTTGTTACATTTACCTTACATGTCCAGTTGCTTATGATTAGCTGACGTTTATAAGTGACATTTGTAACTTACTTGGAAAGTGAAAACTTGCCATATACGTGAAATACATGCTTCTGCCTTAACCAGCTGCAGGTAGCAATTTATAAGTGCCATTGAACCATCCCATAAATCCTTGACTGAAGTGGTCATAGGTTTTCTCCTCCAAAATTAACACATAGATTTTTTGTATTATTTTCTAGTTGATCCAGCACCTGGATCCCATCAGCTGTTGGATCTATCCGAGCTTTCATTGTGTATATTCCGTGGTAAAAATTATAAAACATCACGTTTTTACAGATGGTGCCTTGATTTATCTTGGAAAAACACAAGCCTTCAGTTAGTCTTTGAAGTCCTGCAGCACAGCTTTGTTTTTCATTCTAAGCCCAGTTCCCCCTGAGCCTGTGCCTTGCAGAGGCACTCAGTTGTTTGTTTGTGTGGCAGTTCTTCCCCAGAGGTTCCTCCCCCACAGTAATTCAATTGCGTATGCTAAATCTGGAGACCACTTTGCATATTTTTCATGATTTTGGCCTGCTAGGAAAGTGAGAGAAGAACTCTGTATGTAATTGTATAATCTTCAAGCTTCCTATTGTATTGGCTTCTCATGCTGCTCTTCTTGCAGTTGTCTTTATCTAAAGCAGGAATGGGCTTGTTCTTGGAGAAAGCCACATGCTCTATGCATTATGTAAATCACATATGAAGTCTTCTTTCCATATTAACTACCTAATTCTATTTTTCCGACAGAGAATGGGTTTCAGTTTTTAGCAGCTGCAACAAAAAAATAGATACCCAGATGGGCCTTTTCATCTTCTGCTTCCCTTGCCGCAGACTGTACTTTCCATACTTTATTTGGAAGCAAAGAAAAGCAGTTGGCTATGTTCTGTAAACTTGCTAAATTAAACACGATAAATCCTCATATACAAATGGAAAAGACTGCTGAGATGTGTGTGATTCCACACTGGCTTTTCATGCTAGAGTAAGTTGTGTGTATTTGAAAATAGACTGCAAATAGATGACAAGCTTACTGGAAAGACAAAATAAGATAGAAACACTTATGTGCATGCCTACTTTAAGGCAGCTGAAATAAAATGTGAATGCCCTGAGCAGAGCATATCACTTTACTAAGAGCAGGGCACTCTATTTCAGTTACCAAGGAACTTTTGACAGTTGTCTATCATAATCATAATGCTTTAAAGGCAGTGTAAAAGTTGTCTAGACTTTTTTGCACTACATGAGCATATCACAGTTCATTAAAACAGCTCAGAAGATGTGGTTCTCTAAGTATATCATAGGTTTTTTTTTCTGGGCCTGTGTACAGGTCTAGGATCTACTTAATTCTGGACACACTAACTAGCTTCAGCCTTACCTAGGATGAGCTGGAACAGCTCTCTGTGTTTTGTGTTTTAGGGCCAGGATCTGCCTTGCAGTGTTCTATCAGAGGGTCAGTGGAAACTAGAGCAGTTGAGGCTTAGATCCATTGTCCATTCAAAGTGAATTCCTTGTAATCCAGATGAGAAAAAAATACTGTGTAGAACAGATGCACTGCCGAGAGTTTTACATGCTGCTTGAGTACATTCACAGGTGGGCTTATCTACAGTCTTCATTGCATATATACTTGCATAAAAGGTGGAAATGCAAGTGTGTGTTTATATGGTGCAGGGAATCCAAGATGCAAGGCCCTGTGCTGGCTGAACATCTGTAGCCTCTCATCCTTGATTTGAGGGAGCTCCAAGCAGGTGTAATTCATCAGTGTGTAAAAGGAAACTAATCTGAATAGGTGCCATTATTAAAATGCATTTGCAGTGCCAGAGTAGCTTTAGAAAAACAGGAAGGCTTTGAGAGGCATGGGAAAAGCATTGTCCAGTGCAGAATAACATGTTGGTTATTCTCCTCCAGCTGCACGTGCATTGATGCAAGGCAGGACTGGAAGGGTCAGGGCAGGAGTGGCAGAGCTGGGCAGCGTGGAACCTGGGTGAGGAGAAGCCCCAAGGCCAGCAGCTCTGTGGGTCTCAGCAGCTGGTCATTGTTGTCCAGCCTCATGGGCTCACCCTTGCTCTGTGAAAGCCAAAGTGGACACACACTGCCGCTGCTTCTCTGGCCCAGGACCGACACTGCACTGTCAAAAGGCCTGAGGCACAGAGGGGCCAGGCTGAGTAAGCTGTGTGCTATCACGGAGAGAGGCATTCTTTAAGGAACCATTATTTTACAGTATTGATTTATTTCCTTCCCTTCTAAACACTGGGTTTGCCTAGGAGAGAGGAGTGAAGATACAAAATGACATGGGGCTGGAGCCAGACCCTTCCCTTATCATGCTTTGGGAGCTGGTGGGAGCAGCTCTGGCTGTGCCTTCAGATAAACTGTCACTCCCTGCAGCCCACCAGCGTGTCTCATCATTCTGCATTTGGTTTTGGTACATCAACTCTTTTGAGGCAGTGTCCTGCCATTCCTGAGGTCAAAACCAGTATGGTCATCTGTGACTTGCTGTGTGAAGGCACAGACTGTTGCAGCCAGTAATAATGAAGGTCCAGAATGATCTGCAGCTTCAAACTGAGTTTAATGTCATTTTAACAGAGGGAACTACCTCAGTAAAAAGGTAAAGTGTACTTGTGAATAGATTGGGGCCACTGCCTCGTGCAGCTAAAGGCTTGGAAATGTGCGCTGCTGAAAAGAGTTCAGCCTGTTTTGTCTGTAAGCTGGGAAAGGCATGACATATCCACACTGAAAACTCCATAAACTCTTAATGCTTTTATAACCTCTTCCTCTTAACCCCAGCACAAGCACATGCTCACACAAACAGGCCCGTACTTCAGCATGTCCTCAGCTCTCTTGAGAAGAGCTGCTCATATGGCTCCTTGGGGCCTTTGATTTCTTTCCCACTGCTCCCTCAACATGGGGCATCTGTCCCCCAGCTCCAGCCATGCGCTTACTTGGTGACAACGCTGTGTTTGTGGGGATGTGCAGAGCAGCTGGAGTGCATAGTTGGATGTGGCCTACTGGGAACTGCAGCTTTCAGCTGGTAGAAAGCATTAATCACTGCAGTGGAGATGCACATAGATTATCAGTGCTAAAAATCACAGGGAACTGAAGTGGTGGGAGGAATTCTGGGGAAAAGCCAGTTATTAAAAGTGGCCTGATTTTAAAGGCATGACTCACGCCATTTATTAAAATAGGCTTTTGTACTTTCTAAAGCCTCCTCAGTTCTATGAAGTCAATGTAAAGCTAATATTTCTATCTCTGCTGTGCATCAGCCTCCTTGCAAAAGAAGGAAAGATAAGGCTGTCTGAGGCCCATGCAGAGCCCGGAGTTTTATGTCAGAATCTGGAGCGGAAAGAAGATTCATATGGACATGGAAGTTTATATTTTATGTGTCTGGACAGAAGCTATGAAGCAGCCAGGCATAAGAAGCACCAAAGCTGCTACGCTGGGTGCTCCCAGTCAGAGAAATGCCAAAATAATATTCTGATTTTTCTCTTTCTAACAATAATGTAAATGGGGAGTGACAAGCTAAAATCCTCACCAGTGAAGTTTGTAAACACTAGGTGAGACCGTAAACAGATAATTGAACTCTATTAATTAAATGGCCATTACACCAAAAGATGTGTGTTTTGGTATAACTTGAAGGAAATACATCTAGGAAATGAGGATACTGATGTGAAGCAATGTTATCCAGAAAGTACAGGTCACAGATTGTTCTTATTTTGTGCAGTACAGTTGTAGTAACTTGTTACTATGAGCCTCAGGTGTACAAAAAGGACGACAAGAAGTAAGAAAAGGGCAGTGAGGTTGTAACTGAGCGTGGAGTTCTGATAACTGGATTTTAGGAAGGGTAAAGAAATACTGAAGAGGATTCAAGGAGTTAAATGATAATTTAGGGGGTGTTATTTATTCAGGTTATTGAAGGTGTTTGAGAGTTGGCTTCATCACTTCACAGACTTCTTTACAGAGTTTTTGACCAGATCTTATGTAACTTTGTGATGAAAGTGTAACAAAGTCCAGGGATTAGCAGCTGAAGTTAAACAAATTCAGCCTTGAGTTAAATCTTCATTGCCTGTCAGGGAAAGTGGCTGAAGCCTTAAACAGCTCATGAGGGAGAGAGTGAAGTGGTCATTAGAGGCTGCTTTAAAGTGCAAGTAAAATATATATCTGTAAGATTAAAAGTTAGTTTTAAAATTCTGCTTCTGGGAGAAATTTTGTGGCCTGTGTATGTGGGAGATCAAACCGGTGGATTGTGACTGTACCCCCAAACTTTGGCATCGGTGACTGAATGCATGCTGTGCCTTTCCCTCAGGACCATAAATGCTCTTGTGCACTTTTATGATTTTGGAAGTTGTCAGTCACCATATTTTTACTTTACTGTCTTTAGTACATTTATTTCTGTTTCGTAACATCGGAACACGGACAAGTTGCCACATGAGCGCTGGTGAATTGAATTGGAACGAGAAACTCATGAAGTCACCCCACCTTGCTCTTTATATCACCCTCGTCATGTACAAATACAGGTCCTGATACTTGCCAGCCATGGCCTGACTTTTTAAGACAAATGGGTGCCAGTTTGCTTTTCTATACTCATTATGGGGGGCAGTGAACTAATTCAGGAGTGAAGTCAATCCCTATATAGCAGCAGCAGCTTCCACAAGAGGGACAGATAACTGGAGCAAAAGCCTTGTCAGCTGCCACAAGTTTATCTGCTGCTGTCTGAGTCAACACTTCACATTATTTTGAAGTAGCAACCTATACATTACCTTTAAAGAAATCCCTCCCGGGCAGGCCTGTGCAGTCCTCTCAGCATTCCGCAATCAGCTTGGAAAAGTTCTTCACTCCCTCTTTGCTGATTGCAGCAAAACAAAGACTCTTAAAGCAGTTGATCTGAGCAGCTCTGCCTGCGCTGGTAGCTCTCACCCAGCTTGTACTAAGTGCAGCAAAAACAACCTTCTGTGCATGCTCTTGAGTCCGGCATTCACATAGCTGTCATTTATAAAGGACAAGGGCACGTGTAGCTCCTCCTGGTTAACACTGAAAGGCAAACACTGCACAGCAGCTACTTCAGAGACAGCACGCACCAGTGTCTGCCTCCCCCTTCTCAACCTCTACCTTCTGATCCATGGTCTGGGAGTCCCTTCTTCCACACTTTTCTAGGTCACAGAATCATGGAAGAGACCTTAAAGACTGTCTGGTTTCACTCCACCTTCTATGGGCAGGGACACTTTCAGGTATACTCATCCTTAGGCAGAGTCACAGAATGGACATTTCATCCCAAATCATGAATATGTGCCATGGGGCACACCAGTAATTTTGGTGAGATGTTGTATTTGATGATGTATGTACCAGGAGGCAGTCTGAGCTAGCTGCCTCTGTTTAGGTTTTTTTTAGGTTCTTAAATATGCCAAAGGCTACATGGTGCTACAGATATGTAATTTGCTCAAACTGAGGATGCAGGCTGTTATTCTAATGCTCACATGAAACATGAACTCTCTATAGAAATGAGGAGTTAAGCTATGAAAATCAGTGAGCACTCCAGATTCTGTACTAATGCTACTTGTTATAGGCATTCTGGCTACAAACCTTTGGTTTTGTAAATCATGTACAAACATTCTCCAACATGCAGTCATTGGTCTTACCTTTTCCACTTGTATTCATTTATCATAGAAAAATTCATCCTTCTGTGGACTAAAATAGTTACAGTGAAGATGAATTAGTCCAGCGTAAGACCTAAGCTTTGCTATTGTAAGTATATAAATACTACAGTATTTCAGTCAAAACAAGTATTGTTATTGTAAAATATGCTCAGTATCTTGGCATAAAAAAGTTTACATTATCTGGTTTCATGGTCAATAGCTATTCCAGTATTTCAGAGAGTTTTACAATGTCTGCAACATAAGTGTGTGTTGATTTCTGATTGCTATGAGGACCATCAGAGCACTTCAGTTAATGACACAAACAGAATAGTTTTAATGAAAAACATTAGTGCCATAATATTTAACTTGAATCAGAAACCATTTCTTATACTGCAAACTGTTGGCAACAGTAATTCTACTTCCAAGGGAGTATTTGTGGGGCCCTCTTTCCTTGAAGCAGCAGTAGCGTGCTGAAAAAGTACAATTTGTCTTTTTAAGTTTCAGGGAACATTTTAGGATGTTATGAAAAAAAAAAAAGGGTTTTGTTTTGTATTTACATCAGGTTATTCTAATAATGTGGTAGGACATAGCCAGATATTGCTGCTTTTACTTACTGTGTCAGTGATCTCAGAATGAGACTGGTAGCTGTGAACACCTACATACTAACTGCCTCTGACAGCAAATCCTTTTGTGGATGTAGGCAAGCCTCCAAATCTCTCCTCTATTTCCGTTCTTCAAAAATAGTGATTATTAGTAAGTGCTGTTTCATAGTATTGCATACTATATTTGTCCAAAATGAGGAGCACAGCAACAGCGTGTGCCTGCAATAATTAATATGTCAGAACACAGTAAAAATTGCTTGCAATGCTATATTTGTCTTAGCAAAGCCATTTTTGCTCAAGGAGGATGCATATGCCTGTTTTAAGGTAACAACAGATTCAGCACCAAAATGAAGCAGAGAAAAGCCAAGTGGCTCTGGCTCTCCCAAAGTTCTTCAACAGAACTGGGCAATGTAGGTGACAGGGGTCTTTTGTGTAGATGGTACGTGAAACATCACAGTTTGACTGACTGGTGTGACCTTTCTGCTTTATTCATAAGAGGTATAGAGAGCTATGCTCTACTAGAACTGGTGGCTTCTTTATTGTCTGCATGACTTGACATCCCTGGCATGGATATACTGGAGGTGGTGACTGGACTTTCTCTTCTTTGAGGTTATTCCCTCAGCTCACAAGCATCAAGTTGCATCCTGGTGGTTTATGCCTAAATACAGCCTTTTTTACAAGGCTGTCACATCTGTGCTGTACTTCTGTGGGACTCATGGAGAGCCATCTGAGGTGTTAAGAATTGGTGAGGGCAAGAAAGAGTGTGTTGGGGATGAAGATGAAGGGAAAGCAGGCAAGCAGGGTTCCAGGCTTTGGATCTGGTGTAGCACCCTGGGCTCTGCTGCTTTTGGACCCCACATATTGGGCAGAGCAAAAAGCAAGGCAAAGGTTCAGTGTCTGCAGTAGGAGGCTGAGGCCAAATGACTGAGTCCTGTACTCAGAGATTTGACTGACCTCTGAGTGCAGATCTGTCTTGTTGTTTGCACTTTACACATAAATATGTATAACCCATCAGTTCTTATGATTCAGTATTGAAAGAAATGAGATTTATAAACTAGGTAAATCCAGCATCTAGATCCTTCATGGAAAAGGTCAACTGCAGGAAATCATTTCTGTGGAACATAATCATGAGAGCTAGATGAAGATGGATAAAACGCAGCCAGAAGACCTACTGCAGCTATTTAAGATGCTGCAGTACAAATGAAGGGAGTACTGCAGAGGGCTTTCTTGTGATCAAGCTCTGAAGGAGTCAGAGCACTTCTGGGACCTGGCACAATTCTGTCCAACTGCTTCATTTTTCATCCCTATTGAGATGCAGCATCAGTGGCAGCAAACACGCAGGCGTTATGGTGATGCTGCAATCTCTGGTTAGGCTCTGCACTCTCTCTCTGACACCAGCAACCTGGGATTTGCTCTCAGTGTCAAAACAGGTTGTAATTAAGACTTCTTTTCATTATGTAAGAAATGATTTTTGGCTGGGTGCCTGTTCCCAAACCTTGTGTATCCGTGCGAATGCGGGAAGTGGCCTGCAGGAAGTGTCTGGGACACAGTGTCTGTGGTGAACAAGACAGAGGAAACACACAGGTCTTGATTCCTTGCTGCCCTGTAGCTCTGAACGAGGTGGTCAGCCAAAGCTCCCAGGGACTGCCCTGGACTGATCAGTTTACAAAAAGCTCGATGAAAGGAGCTATGTCTGGTCTGCAGGAACCAGCAGCAGCAACTGGCGTACAGAAAAGGCATGTGTGGAGATGGACCATGGTGCAACCTCTCATGGAAAGAAAGAACTTCAGTTTCCACTTGAAAATAAAAATTGCTTGTCATTAATCAAGGTAGTGTAAAAGTTTTCTCTCAGCAATGGCCACTACAGTTCCTACTTTGTTATCAACACTATAAAAGTTTGCATATTGAAGATACCTGTGTGAAGCTGATCACCTTCCCCATTCTGAGTCTGCAGAGGGGAAGAGGAGAGCTCTGAGTGTTGCTTCCTTACACTGAGGCATGCAGTGCACACACTGTAGATAGGTATGCTCTGATTTCAGTTCTACCAGCTACAGACTTTCTTCTACCCGTTTCTTTTCCTAGTGTCCAACAAGCACCATTTTATGGACAGCAACTTGCTTTACCAGTGCAGAATGAATTTCCGCCGCCGACGGCGATTAATGGAGCTCCTCACTGAGAAGTCTCGCTTGATGCCAGAAAGCCATGACAGCCCGTTTTGCCTGCGCAAGCAGAACCATGACAACAGAAAACACACCAGTTTTCTCTCAGGTGACTCATCAACGAAACTGCTGTCTGTAGGGTGACTCCATGGGATGTTAAAAAATCCTTTTTGGACAAGGGGTGTCAGCGTTTAGTTCCCTGGGCTGGTTTTGTATGTGGATCAATAGCATTTCAGACGCTGGTCAAAATATGATGTCCATGAGCAAACAGAACTGGTTAAAATCCCCCAAGCCCAAAGTACTATGTCATACATTTTATGTGGCATTTTCAAGAAGAGTAAAAGTGAGGGGAAGGGGTCCTGCAGCATTTGCTAGTTAGTAAGAGCTAAGAGAATAAATGCAAAGTAAAAAGAAAGATGGAAAAACTTACTTATATTGAAATGCCTTCTAGGAGACACTGCAATGGGAATAGTTCAGCCATCATGTAAACTACAGTATGCTCATGCAGTGACTTTTCCAACTGTGTAGAACACACTAACCCCTTCCCAGTGTTGTTAGTGAAAGCATGGCTTATTGCTGTTAATTTAAAAAAACCAGGGAAATGGGTTTAATAATTGATATGGGTTCCCTTTCTCTCTGCATTTTCTCTCTGCTTGTAGTGAGTCCCACCAAGGAGATAAAGATCGTGTCAGCAGTACGGAGAAGCAGCATGAGTAGCTGTGGCAGCAGTGGGTACTTCAGCAGTAGCCCAACACTCAGCAGCAGTCCTCCCGTGCTCTGCAACCCCAAATCTGGTGAGCACTAGCATCGCTTACAGTGCACAGGAGCCAGGGCACAGGCATCTGTCTGGGGAGGTGATGTGAAGCATGCCTAGAATCATGCCTAAGTTTATCTTTTTGAAGGGTGCACTAAAAACCCACAGTGCCACAGGTTTTGTAGGCCAGAAGGCACTATTATCTGCTAGCCTCAAATCCTGCTGAACACAACCCAGACGTCTGCCTCCAATAATCTCTGCACCAAGCCCATAACTGTGGCTTGAACTGCAGTTTATCTCTTAGGAGGACATGCAGTCAGAGGCCCAGATTTGCCTTTTCATTGCCAAGCTCTGAATTGATTCAAATCCCCTCCTAGAGACATTCCTTCGGTGCAAGTCAGAGGAGAGTTTAACTATCCAGTGGCCGCTTGAGTTGCTATAAAATAACGCAAGTCAGAAAACAGCAGACTCTAAGGAAAGAGGCAGGTTTGTTTCAGCCTGTCAGGGACCATTCCAACATTTTCATTTGTTTAGGTCTTACACCGGTCTGTTTAGGAAGGTAAAAGTAGTGCTGAAGCTTATTTTCCTTTTGAAAGGATTTCCTATCCCATGCTGGAAGGTTAAACACACCCGTTCTTACACAGTTCACTTAAAATTGTTTCATATTGTACATCTGGGAAGGGGAAAACAGACCAGGATAGATGCTGTTTCAGCCTCTCTGTTTCCCTCAGAAGCAGTCCTGAATTTCAAAGGAGAGTCCCTGCTGGTTTTTGTGCTCCTTATTATTATTTCAAATTTATCTGGGTCTCTGCTGATGGTATGGGGAATGTTCTGCAACTCGGGGAGGCTTCATTGGATATGTGCAAGTTCTGCTTTCAAAGGGATGCTGGCATTTGAAGTGATTACTACAGAGTGCCTCAAGCACTGCATGAATCTCATTCAAAACATTTACAATTTGCTCCGGAGATGAGTGAGCTAAAGTGCATTTCATTCCTTCTGTGCAGTGGCCGTCAGAAAGACAGGCATAGTTGCAGCAGTATTTGCTGTCTCTCCTCTGTCTCTCTGTCTCTCCTCTTTTCCTTCTCCCTCCTTAATCTCTGCAGGGAATTCAATATGAGGCTCTAAGTTAAACTGATTTGAAGGACTCAGTAGGGTCGCATGCACAGCAACTATAACCCCCCACATCATACCTGCTGTCCAGCTTAGGGGAACGCTCTCAATATTGCTGGGCATTCAGCACCACCTTTTGATGTGTTGACCGCTAGGTGCAATGGGTTTGCCCCTATATGAAGAGTGCCACAGTATCATGTTTTGGCAAACTATCTCCCAGGTATACTTCCTGGAAAAGACTGATGTATGGGGAGCTCTTTGGCCCCAGTTCATCATTAATTGCATCCTGGAAACTTTTCTGGGACAGATAAAACGACATTCATGTGCTGTCCATAAATGTGTTTGCTATCTGAAGTATGCTGACTATTCTGTTCATTTATGGTTCTGATTATATACGAAGTGTCAACCCATGGGTGGTGAGAACAAGTTTATTTTAATGCAGCTGATTACACAACACTGGAAGAAAAAGGAGAAGCTGATGTTGCCCTTGCATAAATTCTTTATTTTTCTGTAATAAATTCTCCTGTAGGACTAGTTTTCAAACACCAAACAGCTTTAACAGACTCATATTTGAAAGAAGACAGCAATGGACTTATAAACAGACTTCTTTTTAAGAGTTTTACAATTACTGGCAGTGTAGGGTGATTTCTCCCATAGCAGAAGTACAGATCCCCACATCATCTAGCTTAGTTAACATAAGGCTGTCAGATGTAAATATTAAGGAGGAATTCTTAATCCTCTGCTGGACTATAAAGTGTTTTTTTTCACAGATAGTTTCCTGCTCTCCATGCCCAGAACATGTTGCTGAACTGAGTGATAATAAACACAAGGCAGAGGTATATTTATTGTCAGATGAGTTCTCTTGCAGGCAAACACTTAAAACCACCCAGGTCATGACTTGACCAGTCATGTAGAAAAGCAAACATCAAACGAAA
Organism: Psittacus erithacus; assembly: GCA_009867235.2. NCBI lineage: Eukaryota > Metazoa > Chordata > Aves > Psittaciformes > Psittacidae > Psittacus > Psittacus erithacus. The sequence continues at coordinate 12,877 of WYDI02024317.1, forward strand.
AATCCTTCTGGATGTGCAATGAAGGGAGGCATGCAAGGGAGTCCTGCCTGGATAATTTACCTGATTCTGACTTGTAGAAGAAGCATAATCATTCAGGGTTTCCACATTGATCAGGCACGCTCTGCAAAGCGTAACACTGGCTAAATGGCAATTTGTCAAAATCCATTGGAAAATAATAGAAATACATATTGGTTTGTATGCTAGAATTCTGCCTGCTCCCATGAATGTCGTTAGGAAACTCAGGAATGTCTTCAAATACCATCTGTGGGAAATTTTATGTTCCACCTGTGACTGAAAAGACAGATACAATTAGTTTTATGAAGAAAAACAGCCTTAATTTTAAAGGTGAAGTGGGCACACATGAAGTGGGTGAACAACATATATCTTTACATTGTCCTCTGTCTTATGAAGCATTTACAGACAGATAAAAATGGTACACAGAATGGTATTGATTTGGTTTGGCAGAACTTTAAATTTACTTGTTCAGAGGAAAATTACCTCATTATACAGCAAGGCAATGTGGAATCACCTGCAGAAACTCACTGGTATTTCCTTTCATGTAAAATCCCAGATGGAGTTAGATGTCTGTGCCTACAGCTGCAGAACTCTCTTGAGATAATTCCTGACCTAACCAGATTTTTTTTGTTACTTAATTCCATGATGCAAACCTGACTCAGATGAAATAGCGAAGATCACCCAACATGCACAGAGCAGGCTGGGAAGAAAAGCTGCTCCATAGCAGGAAGGTTGGTCCCTTTTTTCAACACTGGACTATGGAACAGCCACTTCTGATAGTTGTGATAGTATTTTGTGGCTCTTGATTGCAGACAACAGAGTCTGTTGGCTAAATGCCCTGATTTTCCAAAGATACCCTCATTTGTACTCAGAGTTATTCTGCAATCTTTTCCTTGGCTCTTTTACTACTTTTGAGCAAATCTGCAGGAACTGAAAGAGTGTATGGGAAGTGGGACCAAAAGGAGGTTGTATCCCAAAATTATGTCTGATTTATTAGGAGTATTTCCAGAGGAGTGCTTATACTGGATATTCATTTATGTACATCCACAGTCTTAAAGAGACCTGTGACTGCTGATGAGCTCTTGATGCCTGGAGCCCCATATGTCAGAAAAACATTTACGGTATGTCTCCAATATTTTTCTTCATTTTCTGCAAGTTGTATGCATAAAGTAGTGCAAACGAACATTTTCTGATGGGTTAATTAGAGCTTATTTGCGTTTGCTGAGGTTTGTACTTTAAAATCCCAAACTCCGTTATCAGTACTTCCACACATTTCAGGTCTGATTCTGCAGTTGTTTATCCTGTCTTTATGCCAATGTAGTACTGCTGACTTAAATGGAGTGTAAAATTACATAAAGCCAGTAAGATTTATATTACACAAACTCTTCTAGACTTTGTGCTCCTGGTAAAACTTGCTCTGCAGGAGTGGAGGGGTGGATTACCTACTCAAATTGGAGTCTTCTACTTAGGCATTTGTAGACTGTGATGTGACAGAAATTTTGATTCATATTCATCTTAAGAGAAAACCTTTCAGTAAAGATGTTTTTGAACCCAGTCTTTGGAAGCATTGCTTTTTACAGCCTCCTAGTTAAATGAATAAAAACCGAAAGGAAGTTAATTAAAAGCAAGAGGAATCATTTGAGTGATACAGCAGCCTGTACACAACGACCTTTACTATGTGTTGGAAGTATGGAGATGTTGAAGTTATGTCTTGAACCATTTAGATGTTACCCCCTTGAATTTCATGGAGCTTCCTGAAGGTGACCACATCTTTCTTTTCTCTTTCCAGATTGTCGGTGATGCAGTGGGCTGGGGCTTTGTGGTGCGGGGGAGCAAGCCCTGCCACATCCAGGCTGTGGACCCCAGTGGGCCAGCAGCTGCAGCTGGCATGAAGGTGGGTGTTCAGAACAAGATGATTCACCTGGAGAGTGTTTGCGTTGGTCAGTAAAGACCTTGGGCTACCTGTATTTGGTGAGGGAGAGGTGTGTTTGTTTCCAGGGTTGAATACTTTTTTCAGTTTCACACATTTATGCACAGTGAGTTCTGCTGCCTTCCACACTCCTCCTGTTTCTTTTCTTCTGTCCCTGAGATTCTTCAAGTCTCTTTTCCATATGAAACTCATTTATCTTTTCCAAGTTGCTTTCCTGATCTGTTCCCTTCTTTAGGTGTGGGTTTCTTTTCCAGTTTGCTGGCTGGTTTTAGTGGTGGTGTTGAGGGGTGGGGGATGTGTTTTGGGTGGGGTTTTTTTGGGTTTTTTCACCTTTTTCCAGCTCTGCACAACTTTAGTTTCCCTCTTCACTTTGCAGTTTAGGTGATTGCTGAAAGCTTCTGCGCTTTGCCTGTATAGAAAGAGGCAAAGTCAGACATACCTATTGAAAGTGAAGTTAGCATAACTCATTGTTTACTGTAAAGCAATTAAGTTTCAAGACATTTTGAAGAGTGTATGATATTTTAGTATTTCATAAAGAGTTCAAATAATTTCATTCATGATTTAAGAAAAATAAATACAAATTCCATGAGAAGGCTGTGGTTAATGCAGAGCCCATTGACTACCTGTGGGTTTGGGTCACATCCTGCATATATCTGTGAATTAATCCCTGTCTTCCACAGTGGGAAAAATAAAAGCAAAGCATTATCCCAAGTACCTAAAAAGCAAGAAAGGGAGCTTAGCTGCTACACCTACTCCAGTGTCCAGGCTGGGCCAGACACAAAGGTTCATTTATCGGTATATGGCATGTTTTATTGTATGGTGACAACACAGATGAAGGTTTCAGGAGTATTCCACATGCAACTGAGATCGCTATGAATCTTGCACCTGCCTTCTAACTCATCTCCCTTCCCACCACACTCATCCCAGCTGCCTCCCGCTCATATATTCACACCCAGCAAGCTGAAAGCAACGTGTGCTTCCATGGCTCCAGGGATATGCATCCTGCCCATCGCGCGATGCCAGACCTGCAATGACACCCTCCTTACCAAATGTACTACAGGCTTCTCTTCTCCAGCTGCTGGCTTTTTTAGAATAACATTTGCTAGAACCTACTGTCTTTGAAACATTTACTTTTTTTAAGAGTACAGGCAGGCAAAACCCATGGGAAGAGGGGATGGCAGCTGCAGAGCCTTTTGAAGCTTGCAGCACCCTGACATGTCCTGCTGGCAAATAGCTTGATTCCTGAGGGACCTGGAATTTGTGACATGTTTTACATGATACCTAAATAAAACATGATTACAACTCTTATATGAAGAGTATAAGTTTCATATAATAATCGTACCAAAAATTTCATAGATTCATAATTTGGGTTGGAAAGGATCTTAGGATCATCCAGTTCCAACTCCCCTGCCATGGGCAGGGTCGCCTCACACTAGACCATGTCACCCAAGGCCCTGTTCAACCTGGCCTTGAACACTGCCAGGTAAACTTAAAAGACTTACATTTAAAAATGATTAATTAATTCATGTGTATGTTCTGGATCCTGAACTGGGAGTTTTGTGCTTTACAGCATCTTTTACTCTCTGAATATAGGAGCAAGCAATAAAGTTGATCAATTCTGAAGCCTAACTTTTAAAAGTAACACTGTGGTGTCGTATGTGTTATCTTAGAGATTTCATTTCTGCTCTTAGTAGCTTAGATCTGAATATAGTGGGGCTTTGGTTTGTTTTTACTTTAGGTTTCATGCTGGCTGCCCTGTGGCTACACACTCGTATGTTTCAGTTAAGCTGTTCTTTCATATTTCCCTTATAAAACTGGTTTTATGTACCAAATTATGTCATGTCTTCATTTGTGCTCTCCATGCATTCACATACTCCAATAGGGTTACAAAGCTTCACCTGAACTATTCAAAACATAAGCATGTAAAATAGAGTGCTGTCCTGTGGGGAGCAAACGGTATTTTAGACAGTAAAACTGGGATATATTATCTTGAGTTTGCACAGGTATTATCTTTTTATAAAACTGCTTTTTAGAGCAGAATTACACCTAAAACTTTATGGCCATATATTAGATGAGTCCCTGTTTAGACACCAAAATCGGTTTTTAGAAACACTTAATACCTTTAGCTCCTGGTGAAGAAATGCCAGTTTTCTTTGAAAATAAGTGGTTTTGTTGAGGTGTTCCCATGGCAATCGGGATGTAAATTATAGTGCAGAATTTGAAAGTTTTAAAAATCTATGTCACTTAATCCATCTGTTTACAGAGCTGTTCAATCTGGCGAGTTTAAAGGAATCGTATGACAAGTTTTAGGTGATGGCTCCTGGAAAATAAACCTTCCCCTGTGTGGAAGCTGCAGGAGGGGCATTTAAAAATAGACTGTTGGGCACGGTAACTTCTGGTGGGCTGGTGCAAGAGGCTTTTGTCCTCCAGTGTTGCTCTGAGTGCTACACCAAAGAAGTGCTAACAAGGAAAGTTGGCTGTGATGAAAAGAGCAAGAATTTGAGGAAGAGCCAAGACTTGGCATTGCAGTTTGTAGGAAAGTTCTTGGCAGTAGCAGCAGGGTTTTTCCTCCTTAAGGAGATGCGTCCAGTGTAATCATTTTGGGAAGTGTCTCTAGTTGTAAAGCTTATGATTTTTGCATTTATCTCTCTTGGAGCACTATATTCCTGTCGTTGCGTTATGCTGAACAAATTGTTGAGACAGGGCTGCTGCCTACAGTCTCATTGTAGGACCTTGGTTTGTGCATTTAAAACTCTAATGTGTATTATTTAAAGCAGTAAACACTACAGGCTCAACTTACCTGAAAGACTTTGTGATGGCTTGCTCTCAGTTTGACCATGGCTGGGCTCCTGGCCTGCTCCAAAGTGCTGAAAACTGGGAATCTGAGGAGAAATCTCCACGAGTCCTGATCACACAGAGAAACCGTGTGGTGGGCTCGGCGCTGGGCATCTAGGGTACACACGTCTCTGTCACATACCTGCACCTCTGCATGGCAGCACTTGCCGTCTCCTTATACATTATATCCTCTTCTGGGGGAATTTTCAGACAATTTCTTTTTGGGAAAATCCCTATTAGCATAGTCTGCTGAAGAGGGTGTTATGTTGTGGATCTTGATACTTCTTCTGGTGCTGGTAAATAGGGTAACCACTGACAGTCTGAGGATTCACGCATGAAGCTGAGCAAATAATTAAACAAGCGTCTTGTCAATTAGCTTTCTTAAAGTTTTTTTAGCCCTGGTTTGTTGAAGCGCAGTTGCCTGTGAAGCGTTGTGAAGAGGATGATTACTGTAAGCGCATGAACAAGTGGCAGCTGGAGGCGACGCGGGGCTATGAAAGGAGTCACTGTTGCAATACGTACTTCTGAGTTACTTACAGCTCTGTTTTGCTGTCTGCTGTTGTCAGCAATGGAAGACAAGAACAGCAGGGTTTCAAAGTTCCCAGGTTACTTTAATATTAAGCATTGACTGGCTGCAAAATTTGGCTGTCTGCGGATGCCAGTGTTAAACATTCCCAGTTGTCAGGAAAACTTTTCCCTTTTTTCAGTGTTTTATTCTGTAAGTTAATCTGTTTTTAAGGAGCGAGTATTCTTTGAAAAGTCACACAACTTGACTTCAACCTAGTGACTTAAATAATGCATCATGTTTTATTTATCGTGATCAAACCCAGCTTAGTGTGAGTCTTGTGAGAGAGACAAATTGATCACTCATTTTGCTGGTTGTCTGTTTTTCTCTTTGGCTGGAAAAAAACAGGGCCCAGCTCTAACCTTTGAGGAATGCTGAAAGAATATCTGATTCCTTAAACTGATTTTAAGCAAATTGGTATTCATGGCTGTTGAAATCCAAGGCCCTTGTGTCATACAAATTGGCAACAACCACTTGAACTTTTCTATCCTATTCTAGTTCTAGTTATTCATTTTGGTTAGTAGCAGTGATCTTGAGGGGACCATGTATGATCACTCTTCTGTTTCAAACTTTGCTTAGGTATTACAGTATATAGCTAGGATGACTTCAGCTTGGTTCTGCTCTCCTCCTGATCTTTAAAAGCTGGCTCAGGGAGGAGGTCAGCCTCATAAATTTTCTGCCCTGGCCATCACCTTCTGCATTTGCTAATGATTATTTCAGGTTCACAATTTATTTCACTAGCAGAATAAGAGCCAAATCTCAAGTGTAATTGAGCAGCTGCTGTCTCACAGAGCAGGTTGCTGCTGGGTTCATCGAGGTCATTAAGCGCAGTCTCCCTGCAATCAAAGGAACATAGGTACTATCTGATTAGTCCAAAGAGTTCGAATACTGCCACAATCACAAAATATTACAGGTTTGTAATAGAAAGGACTAAAAGCTACACATTGTAAGAGGTCAAGTGGTGCGAAAACCAGCCCAAAATCATGTGATGTCAGAGGAATTGCCAGTGCCTTAGATTCCTGCAATAGGAAGAAATTTGAACTCTGAGATTCTTGGGAGGTTGAATGTACACCATGAGGCAGAGAAACACAAAACTCTTTCCATGATCTTTGTAAGCCTGACCTCAAACCTGCTGATTGCTCAACTGTTCAACAAGCAAGATAAGCCAGTCTAAAACCCCTAAAATAAATATAAAAATAAATAATTATTCCCCCAGGAAAAAATATCCCATTTATGGTTGTTCCCAATCTTCAGTGTTTTACAGGACAGTGGGAAAAGTAGAGAAACTTGGACATCGTGAGAATCTTATTTGTAACTCCTAAATGCAGCCTAGTGGGATCTTGAAAACTGGGATTTATATTGTATAAATAAGGCACAATGAACATGCCTCCATTTAACCCTCTCCATGAAGCTCAGGAAAGGGAAGATACCTCAGTGTTTGATGCTGGAGCTGTAACCCTTTCAAGCACTGGGGAGATACTTCAGTGCTAACTGAAGGTATCCAAAGGGTTCTTTCACTATCTCATGCGACTGAGCTTTAAATGAGAAGATGAAGTAGGTTTAGATAAATGTTTATACTGTGCACTAGCATATGGTGGTGTTGAAGCAGATGCAATTCAGTCTTAGAATTCTTATCTTATACCAACATGTTACTGATTGTAGAAAAGCATAAATTACACAAGTTGCCATCTGTTTTCAATTGCAGCATGAAAACACTGACGCAGATTGGTATTTTCCTTTAGCTGTATTATCAGCTTACTGCTGAATTTGATAATTATATTAGGGTGAATTCAGAATGAATGTATTTGGTAATGTGAACACTCAAAAGTTGCTGACAAACTGCTTTCATAGCTTGTCCATAAATAGAGAAGCAGCAGAGCTAAACGCACATAGCACTGTATGCAATGAATAGCACTACTGTAGGGCTTGAATATAAATGTATATATAAATTTCAAACATGTCTCCATAAGTGACTGCTTCATTTTCTGATAGTATTTAATTATGAACTGTAGCATAAAGGTCTATTCTCATCTGTGCAAATGTGTAAGCTGTATTCAAGCACTGATGACTTTAGAGAAATCTAATTTTAAGAAATCAGATTTCATATTTTACTATAAAATAAACTCTGGTTTTGCAAAACCATAAAAATTCAAACAAGATTTCTCTCTTTCACTTTATGCAGCTGTAACCAGAACCTCAGATTTTATATACGAATATCCATCACAGAGATTGGAGAGAGTGAGCTGAGTAGGGTAGGCATTAACCTTGAGCATCTTGTAAATAATGCTCAAGAAGAGTGGCTGTCACATTAGGGCATGTTAAGAGCATAGTAAGAACATAATGGTCAACAGTTTGGATGCTATTTTGTATTTTCATCTGATCTTTAGTAGAAATCTTTCTAAAAGACGCTAAAGAAAAAATGTAGTAAGGCAGCTGTGTTAGTAGCATGGTGATTCAACAGCAGTTGGAAGAGATCAGATAGTTCTGAATGTGAAAATACTCAGCTCTGCCACATCAACATAAAACATGGGTTAGTGGTTGGTTGTCCTTGACAGCTGTTTAACAGCATGTCTAGCAGTCACCATACTTTCCCAATCAATGCATGAATCTGTGCCTTGGTGTTCCTACTCTGTGCCTATTTTCTCTTTTTGGTCTGTGGTAATCATTTGCTAATGGAGTTTGCTGGTGAGCTGTGGTGATGCCTCTGTAACTGTCCCAGAATTTCGATTTCCAGTGGCAGTGTTTAATTAACCTCAAGGAGTAGTTCCCAACATTTTTAAAGTGAGTCTGGTTCCCACGTTTCAATAGGTTGGACCTATCCTAAAAACTCCTTACTCTAACTATCCTGGAAATATTGACATCAAAATTATCATAGCAACATAGTTCTATGAGTACTGGGATACCTAATACTGGGATTTTCTTAAGGGAAACATGATTTGGGAAGTTGCATTGTGTGTCACTGGCAGAATGCTGTCTGGTTGCCAAAAGGAGACAAGTTTTGGCAAGTTTCTGCTTTGCTTTCATTAGAGAATACTGCAAGTGCAACAATAGAGCCTTTATGTCCTTGATCATCCTTTGCATTAGCAGTGTCTTTAGGTTGATTGAAATCATTAAACACTTTCTCAGCAAACTCTCTTTCTCCTTGTCATTGGGAATTCCAGTGCAGCATTGGATGAGTTGCTAATCAGTCTGTCTTGTGCCCATTCACTGCACCAGCTGCTCTGTCTTATTCCTTTTCTGTGGTAAAAGCCCTGTTGTGGTTGGACCTCTCTGTCAGGAGACTATCTTAGATACACTGTACCACTGACCTACAAGTTGAACCTACTCATGGTTGCCACTTGGAAGACACAATTTGAATTTGGATTCTCTTCTTTACTATGTCACAAACCCTTTGTGCAACTACAGTGACTATTTTCCTACCAGAATACGTAGGTATTCTTGTAAAGTAGTTTGGGTTTAAACATGTGAAAAATGCCAAGAAATCTGACATATTATCATACATAATCAAAACATTTGATAAGTAGATCCATCTTGGTACCAGTAGAACTGAAAAAAAGCCCTGTAGGTTTGCTAAAGCTTCCTTGTGTTTCATGGGGCTGTGGGTCACAGCATATCATCTAGATTTCCCAGTCTCAAAACAACACGTAGGGCAAACTTTGCAGCCTGGACCTACTGACTCCTGTGCAGCAATGTTACACTAGCACAGGATCCGCTGAATTTCAAACTTCAGTCTGTACAACTGTCCTTTTTCTAAGCCATCCTCTCCCCAAACTTATGACAAATTAGCGTTTTATTAGATCCGCATACTTCATTTTTTTGTGACATCCCTGTTCAGGTTGTAACTGTTCTGGGGGTAGAGAATTTCTATCTCTAGTGCTACCATATTCCAGTCTCTGACAATCTTTACCAAAATTTTCCTGTTTTACTCTGTTTTCCACTAATTAATCATTAGACCCTAAGTTTGACGTTCTAGTTCTTTTAAAATCATGATAAAGCCCCTGTCATTGTCAGACATGTCAGAATTTCATTCTACATTCATACTTTTTTTGGTGGATCTCCATTTTTCTACTTGTTTCCTTTGTCTGCCTTGCTTCTTTTCCCAGAGAGTTGTTTAAGGATCAGTTTGTTTTGAAGACATCTCTTCTGAGGCCACAGTACTTCTGTTGAAGTAGTTTGGATAGTCAAGTGAACTCCATCTTTGTGTGAATGCCTCTGAATGCAGTCACTACCAAGTAGATGAGGTGTGGAACAGCACTCACTTTGATGGACAGTGGTCTTCTGCTTTTCTGAGTCAGTGGACATAATATCAACTGAAAACTCAGCCAGCTTTATACTAGTCTAGAGATAGGTACTTGCTTGTGACTATCAGGGACAGTTCTATGGTGAAGGTATCGAAACTCTATGTGTGAAAAGTCACCTCCCTGAGATGTAAAGGGAAAGATCCACTCCCATGCAGATGGGCAGCACAGTGCTCAAACATCACTCCAGCAGGATAAAAACTACAAACTGCGCACGTGAAAAAAAAACAACAGAAAAATTCTTTTTATGGTTTTCAGCCCTGCTTTTGAACAACAGGATCCATGTTACTCACTACAGAGAAAGGAATTAAAGCAGTGGGATTTTCTAGGTGAAATATAAAAGGAGTGGGTTTAGCTTTTTGAGTATTAATTTCACCTTTAACAGTGAATTCATTCCCCCCAGCCCCCAAACATAGCTTTAGCAAGGTTTTACTTGCTTATTCCAGACCTTAAACTTAGCCTGCAGAACAGTATTAGGTTTCCAATAACTCTGTGTAATTTTTTTCTGAAGACTCTTTTAACAGAGAGAGAGTTTTACTGGGCAATAAAGTTACTTTTTTATTTCTTTACAACTGAAACCTTATGCAAATGCAGAAAGTTTCATAATAACTCAGAGCTCTTTTTTCTGCATTCACAGCAGTGTAGGTAATGCTGGATAAGAACTTGTAGGCTCATCACCTAAAATGCTGTTGGGCAGCAAGTGACCTACTATACTTGACCGTGCGTTGGCTTCTTCTCATCAATAGCAAATACAATTCAGAAAAAATAACTGTCTGCAAGTTCCTAATTGTGGTCAGTGGATTTTTTAAATTTAATCACATTATTTCAATAAAAAGTGGGTTCAAAAATTCTTTTTGTGTAAGTGGTGGTTTATGACAGGATAACCCAGATATCTGAACAGCCTGCATTTATGAAAGTGCTTTCTTGATTGTTTCTTGGAGTTCTACAGCTGTAGCCATTCAGAAAGAGAGAAAGCAGTCTTCGTTTCAGCTGCACTGTAAAACAGGGCAGTGCTTGTGCTCTGATACAGATTCCAAATTCCAGTGTGGTCTATAGCCCATTGAATGGCGAGATCTAGGGCCTGCCAGAACAGCTGGGATCTCAGCCTTTCTCTATCTATCTTAGGCATTGCAGGTCACTCTTAGGTGGTCCAGGCTCTCTAAAGAGGGGGCTGATCTGAAAAACTTACCTGCAGAATGGCTGAAGTCTTCAAAGATAGAAGTGTCTATAAAAAATTACGTAGAATTAGAGGCCAATACAGCAAAATGCTGGCGTTTTGAACTGCTTTTCCTCTCAATTGAGGATGAAAAACATTCTTTATTATTAGGTTTAGGTGCAGTATTCATTTCATTTGAACCTTTGGAGGGGTCCTCAGGTGCTGTTGGATTTTCAGCATAGTGGCTATTGAAGTTCTCTGTCCCAAGTCCTTCAGGGATGATGCTGCTTTACAGACCCTTACCCTAACTCCGTGTCTTTTCTTGTTGTTGCTCAAGACACAAGCTAACTTCCTTTCATGATATAAGCAAATGATTCGGGAAACATGTTGCACTAAAGCCAAGGCTCTGTTTAGCTAGTCAAACACATGGAGAAACAATTGCACTTTTGTCTGTGCAAACAGAGGGCAGCTGTTTGTCTCAAATGGCGCAGACTGTTCCTGCTCATTACAGTCTTGATACTGTAGGGTGCTGGGGGTGCCCCGCGTGGATCTAACTGCCCTGTAGCTCCTTTGTATAAGCTTGCTTAGGGACAATTCTGAACTAATATGGCCTTAAACAAATTGCATTTGGTTAGTTTACCCTAATTATATTTGACCTTGTGAGTAAACAGATGCATAGTTTTTACGTTCTTTATTTGTTATGTGTGGTTTTGTTTTAGCAATTCTAGTTTAGGTTTAGATACACAATAAAAAAATATACTTAAACATCAACCCAACATATTAGGAAAATAATCTTTCCTGTGAGGGTGCTGAGGCACTGGCGTAGGTTTCCCAGAGAAGTTGTGGATGCCCCATCCCTGGCAGTGTTCAAGGCCAGGTTGGACAGGTCTTGAACAGCCTGGTCTAGTGGAAGGTGTCCCTGCCATGGCATGGAGGTTGGAGCTGGATGATCTTTAAGGTCCCTTCCAACCCAAACTATTCCATGATTCTATTTCTAAGCTAAGAGTCCATGTTCTTCTACTACTGATGCCGTATTTCATCCAGAGCCACCTTTAGTCATTCAGGTTATTTAATGTTTTCTGAGCTGTTCTGTGGTAGGTATCGAATAGCAGTATACAATAAAAATGCTTATAAAGTTAAGCATGCAGTCACTGGTTTGTTTTCCTGTTGTGGCCCAGCCCACCTGTGGGCTTTACCTGTGGGTATTTCTCACAGGGACTCACATTAACTCAGTCATTTTACACACCAGTTCCCAATTAGGGCCATGAGAAGCAGTGACCTATATATCCCTATTCCGTATTTATGAACATTTGCATTTCAGGGTATTAGGTCCTTATATTATTACCCCCCAGGTATCTACAGATAGCTTTAAATTCCTTATGTGAGTAATTCCCTTTTGCTGTGTCGGCATTTGACCGCTCAGTCAGACTGTTGTAGAGATTGCCGCTGCAGAGCTGAGACTTGGGTGCAGGCTAAACACCGCCTGCCCCAAAACAAGGGTTGTTCTCATGGGCTATTAGGTCAGCTCTTTTCCCCCTCTAATTTGTCCACTCTATTTGTGGAGTTTGTTCAGCAATGGTTTCATTTTATTCCCAGCGAAAAAAAGACTTAAATTACCATTGATTCCCATCACTGCAGAGGGAGGGCAAGACTGCCTGAACCAATGATAAGGCCCTTTGGGAATCTTGTACTTTGTATATTATGTGACTTACTATAGTGTAAAATTAGAAGATAATAAGGATGCATTAGAAAGTTATATATATTATCAATTATGAAATGTATTACACAATTATGTTAGCTGCTGTATTAATTTTTATATTATGTTGTTTAATTTCTGATTTTTTTTCAGCTGGAGACGGATGGGTTTGGAATACTATAAAAAAAAATAAACCCTTTTTTTTTTCTTTTAAAGAAGTGTGTAATGAGTGCATGTAATGAGATATGTAATGAAGGCAAACCATCCATATCAGACTGCAGCCACAGACCAAAATGGACAGCCAGAATTACAAATAACAAACAAGTTACTTATGTTTGTAACTCTATAAATGGAGGTCTTTTCTGTGCTATGCCTTGTGCTGTGCTCTGCTGGTACCCAGTTTCCAGCCCACTGATGGAACAGTGGGTCAGCTTAACACTAGTGCAAAGACTGAAGAAATGCATTCCTCTAGAGAGAAAATCCTGTGTTTATGCAAGGCCTGGATACTTGCCTACTCCCACACCACCCACTCTACAGCCAATTACACATTTGCTAGAGATATTTACAGAGCTGAACACACAGCTGCAATTTATTCTGTTTCATCCAGTAACCCCAGTTATGTAGGAAAGGACATTGTGTGATTTTATAACCTTCCGGCGGCATGCAGTAGGTTTTGAATTGTTAGGTTCTGACTGGAAACATAACTTCTAGGACCTCTGATTTTCATCTGTTTTCCTCATTCCAGTGTGACAATATAAAGCTGATCAGAGTGGGAGCAAATATCTCAGTTCTGCTTGCGTTTGCTTTTATTTAAAAGGTTGGTCTTGGGTCCTAAGCTCTTCTGTAACACCGTGTTCAGCAACTGTGTGGCCTGGGCTCTTTGCTGAGCATGGGAATTCCTGTGCTTTATGGCTATGGGTTACCTATTAAAATAGAAGAGCCCCTGTATCAACACAAATGTAGGTTATGTGTGTAAGTCTGTAAAAGAAGTTGAGCCCTGTGCCCTCTCTCGTCCACTGTTGTTCTCCTGCCTCAGATGCCTCTGTGCTTGTTCCTTTTACTCTAACATCCATCTCACCACTAATTTCACTGGGACTTTGAGTTATCTGAAAACTTAAGCTGCAGTTTACTGGTCTAAGTGTAATCTGCTGCCAGAAAGGTTGATCCTATCTTCACTGCCTTTTCATCTCCCTCTTTCCCTTTGCCTCCAACCAGTTACGTATCTATTGCCTCCTTCATTCAACCACGTCAGGCACATCAGGGAACTTATTTTGCCTTGAGACAAGTTCTTTCAATTATTTATTTTTGCTGGCATAAGATTGAAAGGGAGCAGTGCCTGGCTTTGGCACATTGCTCTCTGGACAGCGCAGAGGGACAGGAGCACCTCTTGGGAGTGCAGCACCAAGTCCTGCTACAAGCCCTCCTCCCCTTTGGATGATATCGAGAGCCACAGAATCCTTGGCATTTCAGGCTGAGGATATCACTTGCTGCTGGTAGAAAGGGTTGTGGGGTCCCAGCTTTTAATAACCAAACCTTTTTTCCCCCCACATTTCTTTTAAAAGCAAGATAAGTGCTTTACACCCAGAGGAGAGGGAAACCTCATTCTCTGCTGTTGTCACTGAGGGTTTTGTTTACAAACCTATGGCATGTTGTGTAAGATAGAAGGTGATGAGGAGGTAATTAGCTTGAAAGATTTATTCCAGAGATATAACAAGTGGCAGGGCAAATCTCTGGGGTTCGCTGCTTGTGAAGAGCTCCTTTTTAAATGGTGACCGCAATAAAAAGTGCAAACAGTGTAATTTTTGCTCCTCTGCCACACCATAGCAGCCATAGATGGGAGTGTTTACTTTCACTCACTTCTCAACTCCTTCATATTTCATATTTAAATTGGATTTTAAAAATGACGCCTTGATTTCCATCTGTTTGTGTGAGAGCGCGGTGGTGCCTGGGAGGCGGGAGTGGGAGCAGCAGTTCCCAGCATCCCCAGAGGAGCAAGGGGAATGTGAAGGGGGGAAATCCCATTGGAAGGATGACCCTTTAAAATCTTGGAAGCTTGGATATCCCCTTCTTTCTTGCTGAAGGCTGGAAGGATGTGCTTCAGATGTTGCATTGCTGTAGTACCTAAGCCTTCCCCAGATATTGCTGAAACCTGTCAGCAAGACAAGAAAACCAAAGCAGATCTATCGCCTTTTTAAACAAGCGATGGTAAAGAATATATTTTTCCTTTTTTGTTTTGCTTTTTCCTTCTTAGTTTCAGGTCAGTAACAGGTGAGAGCTCTGATCAGACCACAGGAACTAACCAGTAAGTTTTCTGTCTCAGGAGTGGCCTAGTGTTTAAAAAGTATAAAATGTGAAGAGCTCGGTATGTTGGATATTCTGCTTAAGACATCTCCAGGTCACTGACAATTGCAAAGTGTTAATCCTTCAGCCCAAGTTTGCATAGGTGCCTGTAAGGAAGTATTCTGATAGCATGGCCTGGTGTTCAGCAGAAATCAGGATCTCACAGGTCTCTCATGGAGATTGTCCATGGAAGATAGATGGGTTTGCTAGCCCCATGTGAAGAACCTTTTCTTGGAAGTTCACAGTGAGTTTCAGAATACCATAATGAAACAATTATAAGCTTGAGCTGCTCAGATTGGTCAGATGATTCTAGTCCCTGTAGGATTAGTAGGACATGAAAAAAGCATTTATTTATACTTACTGAGGATATCTCTATAACAGAAATATAAGCAAGCTGTTTCTGTAATGGATTTCAAGTTAATTTTCATTAGCAAAGAAGAAAAGCAAAACCACTAACATTGGGCTATTCTTTTATCTTTTAAATAGTTATATTGTCAATTCTGGTATCAATTTATTCTGTAAAATTGTCAAAATACACTTTTCTTTAGAGAGCTCTGAAAGAAGTTATACTTAGAAGCTTTTATTTTAGTTCTTAGGAAAATTGCTGAAGAACTTTCCGGGGTTGAAAATAACTCCTACATTTGCCTGAATTCATCACTTCTATTTTATTCTAATAAAGTTAAAAGGAGGAAAAAAGGCCAAAAAAACCCCAATACTTTTATTCCATGTATTTTGGGAATGGCTTGTTTTCAAGTGAAAATTATCTGTGTGACTTTGGTGTTGTATCAGATGATAAGAAGAAATAATAGTAAAGGGAGCATGTCCTTAAGTATGCAATAGATATATGTAAATCAGTGTGTGTACAAATGACAAACCAAGGGTTAAATCCAGTCTGTCTCATAGTGGAGGGTTAAGCTAGCCCTGATTCAAACAAAGCTTTCCCATCAACTGCATATATCTGTGCAATTCGCTAATCACTTCTGAAGTACCTTAGTTTCAAAGGGATCTGCTTTGCAGCAGGACGTGGCCCTAGTCTGAGTTGCCAGCTGCTGGAAATCTGTTTCAGATCTGCAGAGTGCAGGGGTGAAACCCTGGCTGCTCTTGAGAGAAGGATTAGTGCAAGGCGAGATTTCACTCTCTCTCCCCAGTGTTTTTAAGACATTCCTTCAGTTTCCACATGTGCAGTAATATTTGCACGGTCAGTGGAAATGAATTGGTGGCAATGTTTTCAGCATCTCTTTAAGCTGTTAACACCTGGTGCCAAAGAAGCCATCGGTGTCAAGCGGCCCATGAAAACCTTGCCATTTGGCTGACCCTGGTGATGCTGGAGGAGAAAACTCAAGTGTGATGGCAGAGACTTTGTGCTTTGCAGTCTTAGACACTGAATGGTCCCATTACTGCCCAAATAATTGGGTAAAATATCAGTACTGCTAAAACCCAGTATTTTTAACGTGCCATTGCATAACCTAGCTTTGTGTTCAAGAATTTCAAGCCTACCTCATGCTTGATAACATTGATTTCTTTGGTACCTATTTGACATGTATTTGTAATAACTTTTATACTCTCTTAAGAGAAGTCAGCAAAAAAACTCCCCGAGTGGATTCTGGACCCTGATCCTGCCACTGAAATCTGTATATCTATTAAGAATTAGAGCCTTAACCCATGGCCACTGCAATGGGACATGAATGTTTGCTTCCATGGAGAAGGGCAGTTACACTGCCTCCTGTATGCTGGCATGAGCATTTGCATTTCTCTTCATCTCTGTGACTGTGTAATCATGGTCTTTTCCTGCTGTTTTGAGATGCATCGTCTGTTGACTCTGCGTGGCTGTTACCAGCTTTGTGATTAGTGATAAGCAGTCGTACTCACTGCATCTGTAAATTTGAGTGATTTTTAGGGTTATCCAAAAAACTTTGCAATCATCACTTCAGCCAAATTCTGTGGTGAGAATTTCCAGCTCTTCAAGATCTTTCACAACAGCCTTCTAAAAGGTGTGCTTAGAAAAAGAGGAATTTTTAAAGGGTTAGGGTTTTTTTTTATATATTAAATTGAAAAGAGTCCACCAAGCAAGTCCGGGCTCCACAAGGAGAGGTGACTAAAGCCTACAGTAAATAGTGTCTGAATACCTGAGGATCTAGGCTAGCTGCCTATCCTCAAATAATAGTCCTGTAGCATTCATAAGTATTAAGGTCACCCTGGCGCAGAACACTACACAAGAATTAGTGACAGATACACAATAGCTGATTTAATAATTGGCTTTTGGGTAGTTGTGCAATTCTACACCTATCCCTGCAGCCAGTCTCTAATATCCCTCCTGAGCATCCCACAGTCATTCTCACTGTAGCTTCTGGTCAATGCTGGCTCAGCCATCCAGTCCTAGTGCAGGCAGCCCCCTGTGAGGGAGCAGGACTTTGGTTTGACCAGTGGGCAATTATCTCATAGGAGAATCGAGGGGTGTGGATGTACATCTCCAGGGCAGCTTGTCAAGCCCAAGGTGGGGCAGGCAGCTGAAGCTTGCTGTGGAGAGAAGAACAATACCCAGTGAGGAGAAGAAAGGGTTGTACAGGTCCAGGTACAGCACAGTCTTGTGCCATTTAAACATTATGGGAACTAATTATAATGCCTCTCCTTGCCATGTTCAATTTAAATGGCATGATAAATCTTTGCTAACTGCTTTAAAAGACAGGTGCCCAGATGCTTTCTGTTCAAATGTAAGCTCAAAGTTGTAGTTTTCCTGGGAACACCTGGATTTGGTTAAACCTCCTGTATGTGCCAGTGAAAACCCATGGAAAGACAGAAGGTGCTTTTTCTGCTATCCCTCCTTCAGTGGGCTGCTGTATGCCAAGGTGGGAAATTGAAATAGCTGTAAATGTTTATTACTGTAACATTGAAATATTTGAAATCAATCAAGGGAGTCTTTTTCTTTCAATGTTACTTTATTTAACTGTTATTGTTTCTGTGGTTTTTAGATCACCACATGCTGACCCACAAAATGGTCGGAATTTATTCTGGGCTTTGTCATTCCTTGAAGCCTGAGGGGTAAAAATGGATACTTATCTCCTGTCAAGCTCCTTGGAGAGCTATGAGGAAATGAGCAATAAAAGTCTCTTTGAGGCTCTTTTGACTTTAGTTTATTATCTATTATAGTTACTGATGTGTGGAAACCAACAGAGAAATTTTACGTGTTTATAGTTACAAAGCCCTTAACAGCTGTAGCTATGAGCTGAGCACTTACAGCTTTGTGAAATGTGTTTTTATAAATGTAACATTAAATCATCATTATTTTGTAAACTAGTCTCCTTAAGAAAATTCCTGAGATAATAATGTGGGTTGATATACTCACCCAGCACTGGTTTGTGGGTACTCACTTGCTCTTGCTTGGTTTGTATCTGCAGCAAGAGAGCAATGCATGATGTGCACTTTCCGTGGACAGGACTGATGGTGGCTGTCGTGGTTTAAGCCCAGCCGTAACTCAAAACCACGCAGCCACTCTCTCACTCTCCCCATTTTCCCCGCCGCTTCCAGAGGGATGGGGAGGTGAATTGAAAGAATGTAACCCCCACGTGTTGAGATAAGAACAGCCCAGTAACTAAGGTATAACACAAACCACTGCTGCTACCACCGGTAATAATGATGATAACGGAAATAACAAGGGAAGAGAATACAACCGCTCGCCGCTGACCGATATCCAGCCTGATCCGAGCAGTGATCTAACCGTTCCGGGTAACTGCCCCCAGTTTATATACTGGGCATGATGTGCTGTGGTATGGAATACCTCTTTGGTTAGTTTGGGTCAGGTGTCCTGTCTCTGCTTCCTCCCGGCTTCCTCTCCTCCCAGGCAGAGCATGAGGCTCAGAAAGTCCTTGGTCAAAGTAAACATTACTGAGCAGCAACTGAAAACATCGGTGTTATCAGCACTGTTCCCAGGCCAAAAGTCAGAAACACAGCGCTGCACCAGCTGCTAAGAAAGAGAAAAATGACTGCTACTGCTGAACCCAGGACAATGGCCAAAATGCATGAAGCAGTGCTGCATTATGTTTCCCCTTGCTGGATGCAGCACTGGATGGAAGAATAGGATTGGAAGAAGAAAGCTGGGTGATTGGAAAACACTCAGTGTACTGAAGGGCTCAGGACTGTGCAAAACTATCTTTCCTCCTCAGGACAGCAGGATGCAGCAAATGGCTCCACATTCATTTATCCCTGAGGGAGAATTTATAGACACTCATCCTTTGGGTGCAGTGGCCAAGTGGTGGCCATGGAGAGCTCTTTCTGTCCCCAGGGTGACTGGCGCTTAATTATCATCTCCTGTTCCTCATGAGTTTTCATGCAGTTTTAGGACAGAAGTACGCTCTTCTGTGCGTTTTTCTGCTGTCTGCATTTCTCTTCTCATCTGGCTTCTCACCTAATCCTATCTCCTGGAAAAAGCAAAACTAATAAACCATTTGGATCCAGTGCAAAGGACAGCACAAAGAGTGTTCTCAGACTGTATGCATTGCTGATTAATAATACTGCCAAGGGCATACATGAAAGCAAACACATTGAGAATGCAGACGTGTCAACTCTTATCTTTTACATAAGAAATTCACTCTTTGCCATCCAGCTTGCTGTTGACTACTGCATGACTGTCCCTGGCCAAACACGAGTCCCATGCACTGGGGTTCCAGTAACTCAAGAAGTCTGAGAATATGCAGCAGTAAAACAAACACCAGCCATTCAACTTCTCAAAACTGCAATAAGCCAGAAAAAACAATGTTATTCCTGCAGGTCTGTTTTAAATCAAACCAAATATTATTCTGGAGCCAGAGCTATAATTCAGTAAAACTTGATACAATCCTGGAAAACCATGGAAAGTGTTAGGAAATACCACTGGAAGTTGAGACCTAGAGGTACTGTGAAAATTTGCATTATTAAACTAAATAGACATGCCTCTTAAATGCTAATTGAGGCACTCTGCAGAGGATGATGGGTTACCTTTTCAGTAAGGATCCTTAATATTCAGGAGATTTTCTCTGAATGCAAAATCTGAATCATTTTCCCAGTGGTACTTGCAGCTGAAATATTGCATATGAATGTATAGGAAAGATACATCCATACTGCCATGGAAGCTGGCTAAGTGATATTGCTGCTTGCCATGCTTTGGTGATCATTTAGACTACCACTTAGGCTGACTACCAAGATATTCAGCTCTGCAGAGGAGTTCTGAGGGTAAGGGCTAAGGTGCAAGAGAGAGGTTTGCTCTCCCTTCAAGGGCTGCTGCTGCCACTCCTCCTGTGCAGAGCCTCTAAGAAGCAGGAATTAAAATCATCAGTGGTGTTTTTGATGAAATGTTACATTTTTGGGTTGGCTTTACTTCCTCTATAATCTTCCTTAAATGGAGCATCAATAGCTACATTCTGTACATTTTGCACAAATACCGATTGAGTTTCACCACACATTTCACTTGAGAGGGAAGGTAGTTAGTGTACAAAAGTTAAATGACTTGGCTTCTGAGAATATCTGTTTTAGAGCTAGCACTGAAAAACACCAGAGCTCCTTCCTACCTCTCCTGCATACATTTCTGTGTTCTGTTTCTGCCTAAATAGGGAAGGTAAAAATATAATATTTCTGGTGATACTCACTTCATTGCTTCTTTCTTAGACTCAAGATGACTTATGAGTAAGATGACCTTCTAGTGAATGTATTGTTTTCATTGGAACATCAGGATGATACTATTGTTGCTTTAGGTTCCATATTTTTATCATTAAAAACACAGATCTAGACACTACATATTTTTGGCCTTTTTGCCAAACACTGTAATATTATGATTAGATACAGAGAAGGCTTAATATTTTTCCAAACTAGTATTGTTATCTTTCTTTTCCTTCTCAGTTTTTTACAATGCTGACATGACTTTTTCTCTGATTTACTCTTTTAAGATACACAGTGTTGTTAGTCATAATATTTCTATCAAGACATTCTGGACAGAAAATGGCCTCTGGTGATACAAGACTTTCAGTGTTTGAATTCCTTTTAAAACCAAAATATGAGCATATTTGAAATTAATTAATGCATGCAACTTGCTGAAGAAAACCAAAAACTTCACATAAAGAGTATAAAGAACTAAGTCTATGTAGAAATACCTCCTGAAAATGGCAGTGACATTATAGTCCATCCTGGTACTGATTTCTTCTTTTATACTATTATTTCCTAGAATTTGGATCCTTTGTGTTCATGTTGTACTGGTGGAGGTTTTGGCACTTCTCCTGGGTTCAGCAGCAGCAGTCATTTTTCTCCTTCTTAGTAGCTGGTGCAGTGCTGCGTGTTTGACTTTCAGGCTGGGAACAGCGCTGATAACACCAATGTTTTTAGCTGCTGCTCAGTAATATTTACTCTGACCAAGGAATTCTGAGTCTCATCCTCTGCCAGGGAAGAGGGGAAGCCGAGAGGAAGCAAAGACAGGACACCTGACCCAAACTAGCCAAAGGGGTATTCCATACCACAGCACGTCATGCCCACTGTATAAACTGGGGTTAATTACCCGGAAGGGCTATATCACCGTTCGGGTCGGGCTGGGTATCAGACGGTGGGTGGTGAGCGGTTGTATTCTCTTCCCTTGTTATTTCTGTTATCATTATTATTATTGGTGGTAGCAGCAGCGGTTTGTGTTATACCTTAGTTACTGGACTGTTCTTATCTCAACCCCTGGGAGTCACAGTCTTTTGATTCACCTCCCCATCCTTCCAGGAGCGGGGTGGGGAGTGAGAGAGAGGTTGCGTGGCTGACTAGGCTTAAACCACGACAGCACTGAATCTAGTGAAGTCATCATCCACGCCTGGAAACATGATGCATATTTTTACCGTGACTACCAAGAGCCGTCTAAAATGGTTTCTGTGAAAGGGTTTAAGACAAAGGATAACAAGGCCCTTTGCAATGCCCAAAGCTGTTTTGTCCCATATTGTTTGCCAAGCACCCCTGATACCAGAAAATGCCTTTGTTATGAGAAAAATGATTGATGTAGGACTTCAAAATTCCACAGATTTGAAAGGTGCAGTGATATTTCAAAAAATTAACTTGCTAGATTAATTCTAAGAAATGTGTTTTTCTTTAGAGTGCTGAATGAGAAGGTTTAAAGAGCGCTGGAGGGTTTGTATGCCCAGGACTAAATACATCTATGTAAACAATCTTACAAAAAAAGCCCAATGTGTAACTTGTTTTGCTGCTTGCTTTTCTCCCCAGGTTTGCCAATTTGTCGTATCTGTCAATGGCCTCAATGTTCTCCATGTGGATTACAGGACAGTGAGCAACCTCATTCTGACTGGCCCTCGAACAATTGTGATGGAAGTCATGGAAGAAATAGAGTCCTGAGAAGGAAAAAAACCTCTTACTGGACATTTTTGTGAAAGAAACAGCGGCAACCATGGAGCGGCATGACACAAGGAGGCAGAGCATTGCTATGTCTACATAGATGATTTTGCTTTTAGGGGAGGGTGGCTGTCTTTCATTTAACAATAATAGCACTGGTGATTATGCTAAGAAGTGAACAATAGATGCCAGCATATTTCCACTTTTTTTTTGCCCTGCGGAGACAAGGTTAAGGCCTTTAGATTGTCTGTCCAGCCACATCTGCATCAGTCAGAATGGTTTCCTACATAAAGAGGCTGTGCAGATTCACATCACAGTCCATCACCGGATCGAAGCACTTGAAGAGATGAAAGAACCAAACATTGTGGGGTCAAGATGACGCAGATAGTCTGCATGACATTTACATTGGTAAACATCATCCTGGTGTCCAGCTTTGTCCCAGGAGCACGTGCTGCTGCAATTTGTCTCTCTTTGGGCTGAGAGACAGCTGACTAAATGCTAGCTTGATTGCAATCAAACAGAAACACACTGCAAATGCATGAAAATAGGTGTCCATTTTCTGTAGAGGATACTCTGATGCGAATGTTTGGTCCTGATTGAATACACAGATTAGTCTGGAAAGAAAAATCATGCAAATGGAAAAGCGTGTGGTACTTTTACAAAATCTGCCTTTGAAAATTGGGCTTTTTGTTTAGATGCCAACGCACTGGTTTAGATGCTCATGTATAAAATGTTGATTTTGGTTTATTTCCTTATCTGTAAAGGAAGGGTGTCTTGGCCTTGCAGTTCATCACTTTGGAGTTTTGGGCACCTTTATTCCGAGGAGAAGTAGAATATTTGGCAGATTGAAGTGGGAAATTCACAGGGTTGGCATTAGCAGTGGTAGATCCAGATGCTCCAAATACATCCAGAGAAAGTACACTTCAAATTGAAGCAATGTACCTGAATGTACATTAAGCCTGTTAGCACTTTCCAATCATCTATTGTTTTCCAAACTACCGACTTGCCGTAAGTTGCATTTGACACTATGACTAATAAAACATTGTATTTAACTGACTCTTAACTCTTTTTCAAACAGTAGTATTTCTTCATTGGTGAATTCATGAGACAAATCAGGTTTAAAAATGTATATACAAATTCCATATTCTGCGGAGTTAGGTGACTCCTCAACTCAATCATAAATGGACTGCTTGGGGTTTTTTGATCTTTGAACTGCATGAATGCATCCTTGTACACAAAATTGCAAATATATATTGCAGAATTTCTGCTATTCTAAATTTTGCAATTAAAGCTTGACTTTCTATATGATCATACCACAAATTGTTCACTTATAGGGCAGAAAAAGTGTTTTTTCCTCAAATAATTTTGAAATATGTTTTATATTAAAAATTGTTCTCGCTAAATGCATTGCTCTTGCAGTATGTTTTTTGCTCGCTCAAACACTTTTACGTCAGCAATACAGCAAGTCTTCAAAATCAGATATGCCTGCAGCTTTGTAGGTAGAAGTCCATGTGTTTCTTGTTTCTGATGCAGTTTATCAGTGGCTGAATTTTCACCATGAAAACTTCCATATTCCACTAATATGCAGCAGTGCAGAGAGGTATAAAACTGCAACTGCTAACTTGATACTATCCAGGCACAAAAGTGTTTGGAGGAGTCTCTCAAACTGCCATTTAGTATGACAGCTGTTTATCCTGATTTTACCACGAAAAATTTTGGTACACATGTATAACCCATAGCAGATTAGATTCTACAGCTCATCTAAAATAAGTAGTTTGGCACATAAGTCATATGAGGTTGCATCAGCTGTTGATGATATCCACTAGGAACAGTTGGGAAAAATCCTGTTGTCCCAGAAATGTGTCAGTATGACGCAAGTTTTTGATTTTGTGAATCCAGGAATGATTCCCCAAATACTTCTGTTTTCCTTTCTTTTTCTGCCTGGGTTGTTTTGGTGGCTTGGTCAGTATATACTTAATACCACTTTAAAATACAAGTTCTACGTTAGGCTAGGTTCAATATAAAATGTGAAGGATTTTCTTAGCAAAATGCTAACACCATTGTGGGTTCTCTGTCTTATATCTCTTGACTTAGTTAATATTCTGCTACACTATTCTGTGTAGCTTACAGATAATTAAGAATCTGGGTCAGAATTTAGCTTAATAATGCATTACAGTGTGCACTTTAGACTTGAGCAAAAAGAGTGGGAATGGGGGCAGGGAGAAATCTGTGCATATCATTATGTTACAGATTGGAGATAGCATTTTCATTTGCAAGATACATTAGTCTCTATCACAATTTAAGCACTGTTACTTGCCTGCTGTTTAATGGGGATTTCCATATTGTGTTCTCAACTTGATTGGCAATCCAGAGTTTAAGTGATTCTTTCCCTCTTCAGTATGACAAAGGTATTCTAATTATCTCTGCAATGAAACTTGTATTTTGGAAAAAGGATGTGAAGTAAATCGAGTTATGAAATGTATCATTTCCAGTTAAATTGCAGTTTATTTGCACATTGTGATACATACCCTCTGAGACATCCCACAGGAGTCAGCATCAAACACACACTTCAGAGGGCACACAAATCCCTGTCTTTTCAGTGAAGTCATTACTGCTGATGCCAGGGGTTTTTTTTTCCTTTCTGGTTTCTTGCTGCAGTCCACACTGTGATATTCATACATCTCTTGAATGCCTCACTTCTGTGCATAATCTTACATTTCCCCCTGGTATTTGCAGGAAGCAAGGTACTCTATTATATTCACAGTGTGGACTGCAGCAAGAAACTGGAAAGGAGAAAAATCCTGGCATCAGCAGTAATAACTTCATTAAAAAGATAGGCATGTTTGTAAGACTTCCTCTCTTATGTAATTGCATTTCTGGTCACTATAGATCTTGTCAGATGTTCTAATAAATCTTTATGCCTTATTAACACAGATTAGTGCCAGTCCTTTGCACATGCACATTTGCAAATCATTTAGGGAACATCTTCAAACAATATAACAGTTAATTAAGTTCAGGTGGCAGTTAAGCTAATTGGGGCATTAATTCAGTGCAATATTTCTCCTAGTTTTCTTCTGTTATATTTCCTACAAGATACATACTTTGTATTATCTTTGTTAAGATCAAATACTATATGCATACTATTGAACACAAATGGTTCCACAACTGGTCACGTGGAAAGCGTTTCACTCATGCAGTAATGCAATAACCCACTTCAGGTGTATCAGAATTCCACTGTCTACATTTTAGGTCCTCAGAGAAACTGAAAATAAAATTGTCAGCATCAAAAAGGCATAGCGGTGCCATAGCAGCATCTGCAATACCAGTGGTTCTGTCTTACTACCGTCTTCTATGAGATTACTTTTAGGAAGAGGTTTTGGGAGGAAAAAGTCATGTAGTAGGAATATTTCCATGGGTATTTTCTTCCTTTTCTGGTTATATCCTCACGAATGACTATGTGTATTGAGTAATAACTGAATGTATTGAGTGCTATGGATGTGTCAAACACTGCCCCATCATTACTGATTTAATGGTCAGCATGCCCCCTTAGCATGGCTCAGACCTCTGAGAAAATTGCCCAATTAGTTCAGAGAATCGGGTGAGATCAGAATTTGGGTGCAGGGGTGCAAGACTTTGTTGTGCTACTTGGCCTTAGGAGCAGAGAATAGTCCCTATACCAATTTGATGTAGTAACATAGACAGAGCCAAAAAGAGTAGTCTGAAGTTTAAGGAGTGACTCACTTCTTTCTTCATCTGCACTGACAGCTATGTTGCATGGATGTTTCCCCATGGATGGAGACAGAATGATCAGATTATGGGGTAATGCTCTAAGTGAGGTAGCACTGTGAATCAAACACCAAGTTTTAACATTAGTTTTGCTAAATAAGAATTATTCTAATTTTAGATATAGGAAAAAAATGAGACAGTATGGTTTGCCAAAATATTTGCCTAATGCAAGACAGACGGAGAAATCAATTGTTGCAATTATGAGTATTTTCTTCCCAGTGTATAATCAGAACTAGACCACTTGTATGAGTGAAAAAGCATGTGTATGTCACGTGTAAATAAAGCTAGACCACACCACTCTTCAGAGTGAAAGAACTCCTAACCTTTTACAATAGAACTGCTGCTAAAGGTTTCCATTAATAATTCTTAAATCTGTCTATCTGGTGAGTGATGTGGCTTATATTTTTCACTAATATGTGTTATTTATAAAAACAGAAATAGTAACTGACAACGTAGTAATTCCTTTTGCATACACACAGGGCAGGTAAAAATATCACTGATGTTCCAGAGAAGCTGAGTGATTTTAAACTATTAGATTTCTCTACAAGCTTGTACATAAATAAATATTTAAACATTCATTTTTAAAATGCAAGAGATGATAATCTAAGCATGTTAAAGAATGTCACAGGACTCAGTGATACAACTGCAAACAGTGTGTATCACATGTAGCTACTTAGTCTTTATAGTTGCAATTCCACAGGAAAAATCAGAATTATTCAGAAGGGAACAGCTGTAACTGTCAAACTGAATGTCCTCTAGAAAAATGGCTGCTGCTTTGCATTTAGGGATCCATTCTTATATTGTCCATGGGAGTTGCGAATTTCTAGTACTGTTGAAACTCAAGTTGCATAAACACATGCTTAAATGCTTAGCTTCAAGAGCACACATTTGAAAGACGCACTGTAAGCTACACAGCACAAACTGTTGTATTGCCTCTTACGTAAAAATGCTGCCAAACACACATAGCTTTCACATCCTGTGTCACAGTAGCTCTTGCTGAACTTAGAGTACAACAGTTTCCTACGGGCTTTTGTATGGCCTTGTCAAATGATAATAATTTCGTTTCAGAATTTGCAGGTGATTAGAGCCATAGGAATTCTCTTCCTTTTACACGCAACTCCTTGCTTCTGTTCTTAAGGCACTTCTACCCAGAGACTTCTATAAAATGGTCTCTACGTTATTGTACGTGGACAGTTGGTAGCGTCCGGGCCACTTCAAAGAGGTATTTACATTGTGCCTGAGCATTTGAACACCTCCTCTACTGGGAAATGCCCCTACTGCTCCTGTTCCTACTGCTGCATGCACCCAAGCAAGCCAGACTGGAGAACACTGGTCTAAAGGTCAGCCTGTGCCCACAGACTGTTCTGCTTTTAACAGTGATTTATGGATGTATTTTGTTTTCTTTCCTATTCTTCTACTTTTTTTTGCCACAGTTAACAGTTGTCCTGCTTCCAGCTCAAAATGGTTCTTGAAGGCCTTGATGGTCCTGCTGGTTTTGAGTGGCTCTTTATCATGAACATCACTAGCTTTTTATAAATTAGCACTGATTATTTATCAAGCCTAAGATTTCAGGAAAATGGCTGGATTATCAAATTATAGCTAACATACAAACAAAGCCTTAAGGTAAGAGACCAAAGTAAGTTAAAGTTAACATAATGATGGAATAAAATTCTTTCAAGGTATAAAATACCACCCCACCTACTCTGTAAGAAAGCTGTATGGTTCATAACACAGTATAGGCTGTAGCTTTTATGCACTTTCTCAGATTACAGAGAGAAAAGGTAAGAGACCTCCAAAGAGTGGTGTTGTCCTCCTGCTCCCTGGATGAGCTACCACGGACCCTCTGCTCTCTCCCTCCATCACACCCTGGCTAGAGCACAGCCTCCCAACCACAGCTGGGCTTAGCACCACATAAACTCAGGTCTTCACTGAAAGCTGTAAATGACTGGTGAATTTAATCAGTAGGATTTATGTTTTCCTCTTCAGGTTTTAGAGTATTTTGTATTAAACAGAAGAAGAAGAAAATAAATAAAAATCTCCCTTTACTGAATCAGGAGATGTTTTCTTTTTTTTTTCTTTATGTTTCCAGTGGAACTTGTGATGACCAGAAATCACACTTTTCTGGTTTATCCAGGAATCACTTGGGGAGTACGAGTTCATAGCTGCATTTCTCAGGCAAACCTCCACTAAGTCTCCCTGGGAAAATTTTACCTGAGCATAACCTGCAATATGATACTTATCATTAGACTGTAGCTGGGAAGTGGTTATGTACAAACCGTTAGTTCTGGTTGATTTTGTTTGTTATAAAAAAATCAAGTGTTAGCTTGTTTTAAATTTTTGTTGTTGATTTTAAACTAGAAGCAAAATGAGTAGAACGCAGAAGGGCATCCATCAGTCAGGTGCTGTGATAGGGGGTAGTATGGAAAGCTTCTGTCCTTACTAGCATCACAAAGGAGAAAAATGCTGCAGTTTTATGACTAATTTACAATTTAAATTCTTAACCCTCTGTTTTCAATAAGAACAAAGCTGTAATTAATACTTTAGCATTTAAGACCATTCAAGCATAAAATGCGCTAGATAGCAAAGATATGTATTTGTCTGTGAAATATTTCAGTTTCAGATATAACAACCTACCCAAACAGGGCATTTCCTTTAAAGAAAAAACTTTCATTTACGTTATTAAGTAATTCAAACTGTTTCACATCTTCAATTTCTAAAACATTTACAAGATATTTATATATAAATACAAGCACTGCATGTATTGACTAAGAATAAATACATGTGCAGATAAGGCTTGACTGAACAACTGCTTTGTCAATGGAATCCAGCAATGTGGCTAAACTGAGCTCTTCATGTTTATTAGCAAATGTTTAATTAAGCATGATGTTGAGCAAAGCCTGGGAAATACTAAGTGATTTCACTTGGAAGAAGTGCTTAGTACTTTGCGGGACCAGGAATCCATTTAATTTCTGTTCTCACAGTGTCCTATCATCCTTGCTTTGTCTGCAAAGTATTTCTAGAAACAAGATGAGATTTTCTTGAAACTCATTTAAATATTGCAGATGGAACCCAACAGCTTTTATGGGTTAACTTGGAAAGGAAAAAACATGGAAGTATTTATGATATTGACGCTACATTTTCCTGTTGCCTGCTTTGGTTTATAAGTGTTTGTTAGCTCAACTGCTTTTTGAAGTTGAAGCTAACTTACAGCACCCTTTTGTTTGTTGCTGCAGTTTGGGATGTGAGTGTGCTTTGTTTGTTTTGCCAGAACCAACAGATCCTGTTGAATATTTAAAAAAATCAATATTTTATTTTCTGTTGCACTCCACCAGGCACTCGTCTATTGCAAAATATGCTTAAAAGAAGCCTTTACAAAAGGATGAGAAGTTGCCCTCCCAAATGTTCAACTTAATGATAAAATATGCATTACACTTTCTCAAATTTTATTTCATTACCCGTTGTGCATGTATCTGCATGACTGCATCATTGTTCATCCTCCTAAGAGGTTTTTTTCTGAGGGTTACAGATACAACTTCCTTACAGCAGCATCAGTATTCCATTCCAGAGACCATTTAAATATAAATCCCCTTGGCCTCATCTCCTACATAGTCAAAGAAAAAACTCTTCTCGTCTGGTTCAGATAGAAGTTGCATTTGGAAGATGAAGGGACACAAAGCATTTTCATTAACGCTCCCTGATTACTCTTTCTTTTTGCAAAAACCAGACAATGCTGTTTTAATGCTCGGAGTTTCAGGAAGCCACGTAATAGAGGAATAAAATTTCATAATTAGGGTCAAGTTGTCCGCATTTTAAAGGCTCTTGGATGATGCCCTTTTCCAGTAGTTATCCTGATTAACTCCTAACAATGGGTTTGTAATTGCAAAGATGAACTTTGGCACATGGGCTAATGCAGCGCTCTCTTCCTCAGTCTGCAGATAATCTGAAAAATCATCACGGCAGGGCGATGGCATCTACTTGTACTTGACTAATTCAAGTCTGAACTCAGAAACCAGCGGCTTGGTTCTGTTGCATACATGTAAGTGTCAAGCGACATCAAAGAAGCTTTAAGGTATTTAAGACATTCATATGGGGCAGAGAGGACCTATGGGGAAGCCAATGCCCCCTCAAAATCACATCTAGAGATAAAGTCCCAGAGGTTGTTTTCAATATTGTAGGATACTTCAGATGGCAGTAGACACCTTTGTGTGAACAACTGAATGACATCCCTAATACCTACCTCTTAATATCAGCTAATCCAATTGTCTTATTGTTGGCAACTTTACTTGAGTTACCCAGCTGTATATTAAATTAGTGCTGTTGATGGGGAAGAACTTCCTGGCTATGCAGCCAATTCTCTGAGAAATGGTTGCACAGTTGTATCATGCAGAACATGTGACGATGTGCTATTATTAAACATCCCAAGTAATGTGTCTTCTCTTCCTTTCCTCTTACGTTTTCTGTCAAGATGCAGCATGGCCTCTTGCCCAAGGACAGCTTTGTGTCTGAATTATCTATCACCAGTCAAAGGGACCACAGCCATTTGTCAGCTGAGCTGTAAACTGTGCATATAATTACTTTCTGCATGTTTCAGCAGATTCTTCCTGCTTTTTGGGTGTTACTGTTTTTAAGTTGTCCTGAAAAGTTCTAATTTCACCCAAGGAGTCACGGCAAGGCAGCAACCTGCTCCCATGAGGGAAATGAGATCATAAGGAGTTACTGCTACTGCAACCACAGCAAATGAGAACAGGGGCAGCAGCTGCCGAGTATTTCCACTTAAATCTGAGTTTTATTCCATTGCTTGCAATATGATGGGTATTGTAACTGTGATATCCTGCAGTATTTATATACCTCCCATATGCTTCAGTGATGGCTTTCCCTACTGTCTCCTGCACCACAGTCATGTATCTCGGTGTTTGACGTCTCAGCAGTTGGTACAAGTGTAGCTTCTGCTCACCTCCTGTAGCTGAAGGGGGCAAATGAGGAATTCAAAGTGGAATTTATAGAGAACTTAGGTGCTGACATAAAAATGCAGAATGGTTTGAGGACAGTCAGCATTGAAGATTACACCAGTAGTTACCTAACACCTTGTGACTGTAGCCCTACCAGCTGGCTTATACATCTTCAATAGGTTTTACAACTGTCAGCACATCCTCAGGTCACCCACTCCCACGTCCACTGAGCTCCTAGATCCACCACACAGGAGGTAAAATCCACATGGGTAATCTGGATATCTAAGGTTGTCCAGAAGGCCTGTGGAGGAGCAGAGCTGGAACTTGCTCTCTCAAGACCTAAGCTGGTTTGCTGGACAACCCTTCTGAAGGGAAGCAAGGCACACGCCTTCCAGTGCAGAAAGGCAGGAGTCCCCTGTATTGACTACAACCCATGGGCTCCGTGGCTGTGGAAAAATGATACCCTTTATGTATTATGAATCTTCTGTAGCCATAAATCTGTTATTTGCAGTCCTGTATGTTCAGTCTTGGCAGGCTCTTGTCACCAGTGTGCCAGGTACCCATCATGTGCAGTCAACCTGTGAGCTTTGGAGTTCTCTCCAATCTCCAATCCAAGCTCCTTTTCCTCCCAACCTTTCCCAGCAAGAGGCTCTCACTGCGGCAAGCCTTAGTGCCAAACTCCATGGGCTGCCAGCCGAGCTTGCTGAGTGCTGGATCAGTGGTAATTTTTAAGTAAATATGACAGGTTAACATCATTTGAAATATGTCAGCTGTGAAATGTGGGTTTCATTCGTGTGAACAGATTGAATCATGAAGAGTTCAAGTGTTTAATTTTGCCTCCATCAATAATTTTAATCGCTGACATTAATCGCATATAGAAAGCCCTACACACTTGGTGGGCAAGAGAAGAAAACTAGCACCAGTTTAGCAAATAGTGTTGGAAATTCTTTGAGAATGCAGCTAGGCAAATGAAAACAGTGAATATAAATATTTATGGTGAACTTTTACTTCATTTACCCACTTGAAAATCAGGAGTAATTTAATTAAATGTACAAAACCACCACTTGACTGTGAGAGTAAAAGCAAAATTACAGCCTGACCTTTTATTGGCAGGTTGATTTAAACAGCAGAAAGATAAAAGACCGCTTATATTTAAGAAACTGTTTTATAAATCTGAACTGGGCTTGCTCACCAAGTACAACCTTGGTTCAATAAGAAACATTATTCAACACCAGAAGCAGGGATTTGATTATAATGATTCTCTAAATCCTTACAGTAAAAAGACAACAAAAAAGAGAGTGGATTCTCATTGTGACTACTGCCAATACAGAATTATGTTCCACTGATATATTAGGTGTTTATTTAGCATTTCTACAGCACGAAGTCCTGTTCAGGCACGTATTTTAGTAGGTTACTTTAAGTGTGGTACACTAGGCTCTCACCTAATCCTGTGAACCCAGAACTAAATCATGGCACTGCACTCTTACAGTGTTCCTCTGCTGAGAACATTTTATTTCCTATGTGATATTTTATATGTTTTATGAGAATTTCTGAAAATGCACAGAACGTACACAGCAATCTGAACTTGCCCTGTCCTGTGCCTGCAATACTTCCTGAACATGGCAAAAGGCCATGGATGGATTTTTTTTTCTTTAAAGATAAAATGCAGGAAGAATGTAGTATACTGAAGAAACAAAACCCCACTCTCCTCTTACTCAGCTTCCCAGGTTTTCCAGGCTGGCAGTCTGAATAGCAGTCGAGAGCAGGGAAGATGAGAGGGGGAGCTTTCTGAAGACTGAAGGCAGTCAAAGAATAGTCTGACTCCCCACTGGAGCATTACCTGTGCTACCATATGGGAGACAGGGAGGCAAGTTATTCCTTTGGATGGCATCAGGAAAAGAGAACTGAATAGGATAGAATAGTATCATGATCCATCTTGACTTAATTGAGCTGCTGTCTAATTGTCTGTGTACTCAGCCTCTTACAGAGGCTAATATTAGCTCTAATGAACCAGCATATGCAGAAGCAATATAAACATATGGTTTGTTGCTAGAAGGACTCAAGCTCCCTTCCCAGTGCAAGAGCATTCAGGGCTTCCAGATTTTAAGAACTAATTCTCCAAGTCAAACATTGCTAACATTTGAAGGGACAGATGATGTCCCAGACAGCAGTAACTCCTTTCCATGTGCTTATTAATATTATTATTATGACTATTTCTATTATCTTTATTAACTCAGTTGTCTAAAGCAAATGTTTTGTCTATTCTTCCAAGACTGCAAACCTCAGGACAGAGTTTCTATATGTGTAAGATAGAGAAGAACGTCTACTATTCCACCAGTATCTCTGATGATTGTGCTGTAGAAACATTGTGCTCTTCAAGACTGTATTTTCCTTGTGCCCCGTTGTAACCTGACTTAGCCTAAGCGCTGCGTTAATCTA
Organism: Psittacus erithacus; assembly: GCA_009867235.2. Classification (NCBI taxonomy): domain Eukaryota; kingdom Metazoa; phylum Chordata; class Aves; order Psittaciformes; family Psittacidae; genus Psittacus; species Psittacus erithacus. Next base: position 46,227 of record WYDI02024317.1, read on the forward strand.
AATAGGTCATAGACAAACTTTTTTCTGTACACTGTAAGATAAAGAACTCACTGTGGCCAGTGCCAATATTACAAGAACATTTGTACTAGTATTTACGAAGGATGCCACCAGAAATTAAAGATTACAAGGGCCAAACAATGATAATCTAAAGGAAACAGCAAAAAAGTGATTACATGCAGACTCATACTTTGTTAAAAAGCCTCAGATGAAAAATCAGCTCCCACATTTTAATGAATGACGTGACATCATGGATAGAGTGTTGCTACAAGTCCCATTTTTACCTGGCTTTTGTGAAGAATATGCATTGATGTTCAGTGCAAGATCTCAATGCTGCAAAACCTTGTGCAATTGCACAAAAGAGTTTCAAAGTGTTGAGGAGGGAGGGGGGGAATAAAGCCTCACCCAAAAGCTTTTGAGATTTTATCTGCTTTTTGTGGCTGTGACTACTGCCTTTCCTTTCTTCAACTTTCACATTTTTGTCACAATGCCCTGTAATTCTTTAAGTCATAAGATCAATCGCTTTTGTGACAAATTACTGCTGTTTGTTTAAGGTTAGTATATATACTTGCTTTCCTCCTATGTAATTTCCTGTTATTTTTGGCTTTATATTAAAGTACTTCAATCATGTTCAATAGGAAGTGTCCAAGCACTTCCTAGGTGTGTATGCAATGTCAAGAACTAGTTCTACAACGTGTGCAGAGCAGAAACAAAACTTTGCCTCCTTCTTCTCTTTATCCCAACAATTCCTGGCAAATCTTGAGACAGCAAATGGCCATCTCAGTCTTAGGGACAGCTCACTGTCAACAGTCACACCTGCTGTTAAAGTGTAGGCACAACTCTACGACTTTAGCAGCAAACTTGAGCAGTGCCACTGTCTATCACATGGTAGCACCTTCTCAGCAGAGGAGCTTTGTTTGAGTTGGCTTTGGCTGAGTGGAGCCCTTCTGCACAGAAGATGAGTAATACAGGTTTTTGCAGCTGATAATTTCTTGACTCTTACAACGTAGATCAAAGCACAGGAACGACAAAAAGTGTTGTGTTTTAGCAGACACAGTCCTTGAAGCTGGATCCTCAGAAGCTAGGAAGATAGTTTATTAATACACAGATGAGATTTTTGTCCAAGACTGCCCCCCTCTGTTACTGCTTCATAACTGAAAAAAACCTGCTGTAAATTCTTTTTCTTGCACTTGACAAAGTGAGATTTCCAGTATATTGATTCTTAGTATTGATATTCATTGGAAAAAGATTACCCAATAGTTATTTCAACTGTTTAAATCCCCCTGAAATGTAAGAATGGAAGGCAAACTGAATTTATTCAGTGAGTACTTGAGTAATTTTATTGAGTTGTTTACAACACATAGTATTTCTCTTGGCTTTTTCCATTCACATTTTGTATAAGACCACTCTGAAACACAGCCTATGATTTTTTTTACAATAATAGCCTTTTCTTTGGCAAATACAAATCACAATACCATTTCTTTTTTGTAAAATTTCTGCTAAGGTCAATTCAGTATTTTATTAATGGCAACCTAACTTTACTTGTTTAGCATATGCTTATAGAATCATAGAAGCATAGAATAGTTAGGGTTGGAAAGGACATTAAGATCATCAAGTTCCAACCCCCCTGCCATGGGCACGGACACCTCACACTAAACCATGTCACCCAAGGCTCTGGCCAACCTGGCCTTGAACACTGCCAGGGATGGAGCATTCACAACTTCCTTGGGTAACCAAGGAATTATGCCTAAATAAATACTGGAAACCCAAGTCCATTCTTGCAAATTACAATTGTAATGCTTAAAAATGTGTAGGGAACCAAAGCATCCATCTTTGAATCTCACCATCCACTTCAAATTTCATAAAACAAAAGCAGAAAAGAGAATCAATCTGATTTAAACTGAACAGAGGAAAACGTTTAGGTTAATAAAATACGTGAGCAATATAAAGTGCTATCTTAAGGGAGACTTCTGTTTGGGCGTTTATTCAGCAGCTACCACCCCCCCAGTGTGTTGTCATGCAATAACATTCTCTGAGAGAACTCTGTAATTATCTTTCAGAGTCTAATGAAGACACGTGCTTCTAAAAACTGCAAATTAGAAAAGCTGAAAATAGTTTTGCATTAATCACCAAGATGGAAAATAGAAGATCATTGGAGAGCATTTAACAAACCTTTCTCTTCATGTCAAGCATTTTACTTTCACAGCCACGTGTACTAGAAAAGAGCTTAAAGTAGACTAAGGCACACCAGAGATGTGCAATTATAGTTCAAAGATGTATAGGGTAGGAGCTCAAACAAGAAGATCAGTAGGAAACAGACAAGAAGCACTGCTTCTTTTAGGTAATAGCTTAAGATATATGTTATATAAAGGAATTCTTCCTTGTCCCATACATCTCTTGTATTCATTACTCAAGGCATATATTACAGAGACCATTGCATTATTATTCCTAGCTCTTACTGGGCTTAAATATTAATTTCAGCCTGGCTTTCATTCCAAAGAAAATTACTTCTGGCACAGATAGCCAGAATCTGTAGGTCTTCTGCTTATTCAGTAACAAATGGGGGGAACCCTTCCCTCAGTGTGTTATAGTGTACCATTGGTGGACTTCAAATTTATCTGCACTGCAGTGTAACCCAGTGAAAAGAAATCCGTGCTCACTTTTGCCAGCCTAATGCTGTGTTTGTTACGTATTTCCAGCTGCTGGTAGATCCAAACATTATAAAGGCTGGTCTTTCCTCTTTTCCAGGCACCCTGGCTCTGTGCTGGCAGCCTCCCAGGACCTGCCCATCAAATACAGTGCTCTCTCAGGATAGTTAATGAAGTCTCAGCATGCAGTTTGGGAGCAAATGGAAGCAGTGATTGCATTTTGACTGCAATGTTTAATGACGCTTTCTCCCATAACTTCCCCCTGGACACACTGATGAAGGTAAGTGGACAGTGATGTGAACTGAAAACTGGTTGAATTGCTGGGCTCAAGGGGTGGTGACCTGCAGCATGAAGTCCAACTGAAGACCAGTCATTAGAGATGTATTCCAGGGTTGATACTGAAGCCAGTACTGTTTAACCTCTTCATTAATGGACTGGTCAATGGTAGAAAGTGCACCTTGAACAAGGTTGAGGATAGAAAAAGTGGCTGATACACAAGAAGATTCTGCTACCATTCAGCGTCCTCAGCAGGCTGGAGAAATGCCGAAATAGAAACCTCATGAAGTTCAGCAAAGGGAAGTGCAAGTTCCTGCCCTCAGGAAGGAATCACCCCAGGCACCAGCACACACTGGTGGCTGACTGACTAGAAAGCAGTTTTGCAGAAAAAGCTCTGAGGGTGGTGGACCAGAAGCCAGCAATGTACCCTGGCAGTAAAGAAGGCAAACAGCCTCCTGGCCTACATGGGGAATAGCACGTCAGCAGACCTCCTCACAGCCTTCCAGTGTCTGAATGGGGCCTATAAGGATTCTGGGGAGAGACTCTTCATTAGGGACTGTAGTGACAGGACAAGGGGTAACGGGTTCAAACTTAAACAGGGTAAGTTTAGATTGGCTATATGGAAGAAGTTCTTTACTGTAAGGGTGGTGAGGCACTGGAATGGGTTGCCCAAGGAAGCTGTGAATGCTCCAT
>WYDI02024319.1:0-61956 GCA_009867235.2 Psittacus erithacus
GAGTCCCTCCCCAGCATCCTTATAGGCCCCCTTCAGATACTGGAAGGCTGCTATGAGGTCTCCACACAGCCTTCTCATCATCATGAGGGGAGAGCAGGGGCAGCCATGATGGGAGATCATGAGAGGGCAGGGATGGCCATGAGGGGAGATTGTGAGCAGAGAGCAGGGGTGGCTATGAGGGAAGATGGTGAGGGAAAAGGAGGGGTGCCCATGAGGGGAAATCATGAGGGGAGAGGTGGTTGTGAGGGAAGATCATGTGAGGGCAGGGGAAGGCAGGGGACATGAAGGGTGGCTATGGGCTGTGAGGGGTGGCTGTGAGGGGGCATCTTGAAGGGAGATGAGAGGTGGCCATGAGGGGTAGGGGCAGCAGCTATATAGTGTGGGCCACTAAGAGGGGCCAGATGAGGGGTGGCTGTGACTGGAGATCCTGAGGGAAGATCAGTTTGCCCTTAGTGACATGGTTTAGCTGTGAGTTTGACAGTCCCAGGCTGGTGGTTGGCCTCAATGATCTTACAGGTCTTTTCTAACCTAGTTGATTCTACGATACCAAGTGTGCTAAGGCAAGAGGCCAGACCAGGGGCAGCACGGATTTACTGAATGGTACTGGAGAACCAGGACACTTGTCTGAGAGGTTAAACATTAAAAGCCGCAATCTCTGCTCCCTCAGTTAAGTAACTTGCACAGGCTGATGTGAGCAGCTCTGTATGGCCTTTGATGCCCAGGAGAGCTGCATTAGCTGCTTCCCAAGTCCCTGGCTAAACCCCAAGCCCCATACCCCTCCTTGGCTCCCACAGTCTGAGTCCTGTGAGAGCTCAGGGCACTGGGCAAATCCTACCTCTTACAGAAGCTTACATCCAGCTTTGGGAACTCCAGCATAAGAAGGATGTGGACCTGCTTGAGTGAGGCTGTGAAGATGGTGGAGCACCTCTCCTATGGAGACAGGCTGAAAGAGCTGAGCTCGTTCAGGTGTCCTTGCAGGGAGTGGGAACCAGATGGTCATTAAGGTCCTTTCAAGCCCAAACTGTTCTAAGATTCTATGAATGTCCTGTTCACCATACAGTTATTCATTCATCACTGGTGTTGGCCAGTGCAGGCAGGACAGAGAGTGAGCCCTGTGCAGTCAACAGACGAGCCCCTGCCCTGCACAGGGTAGGTCTGATTTGGGTTTGGAGGAGTGTAGCCAAAGGGTGGTGTTTGCGGTTGGCTGCACGTGAGGGTCCCCAGTGCCAGTGGCTGAGGGTCTCACAACCTACCTCTCTGCCTAGAGACGCCTTTCAGGTCACAGGTGCCAGAGGGCAGCTTGCATGTGTAGAGACCCAGGCAGCCGCTGCAGTCAGAGGGCTTCTGGCAGGGCTGGAACTGGATGCTGTGGCAGGAGTACTGCAGAGGGAGGGAGAGCTATATCCCAGCTCCTGGCCCAGGACACACACCACACACCCCCCCCCGTCACATCACTCTGCTCACATTGCTGAGAGCCTCGGCCCCAAGGAGCCTGTGCCAGGCACAGGCTTGGGCTGCTTGAGAGCAGCATCTTATAGGCAGAAGGTTTCCTTCTGGGGTGTGCATGCCTCACAGCTGATTAGTCAGTCATTCTGGGGCAACATGAACTGCTCAGCTATGGGACAGCATCATGCCCCACATGCTTAAGCTGACACCAGTGTGATGTCTGGGGTGACATGAGCTCAAAAGAGCCTCAAAAGACTCAAATGAGCTCAAAAGACTGGCAGGGTGAAGAAGCTATCAATTGGAAAGCAAAGCCAAGTTGCAGAAGATAGATGTTACGGGATGAGCGTTTGCTGCTGGATGTTTGGTTTCCATTTAAAACAGCAAAATGATGCAGTAAAACACAGTAGTGGGACAAGATGTTCACCAGGCTGTAGAGCAGCAGCTTCATTCAAGCAGCGGGAGAAGCTGGTGCCCAAGGAGGCAATTTTGAGGCAGTTCATTACTGCTTTGAGCAGAAAGCACGCTAAGCAGCTGGTCCCCACAGCTATTGCCTCTGCCCTCTTGCTGCAGTGCCATCCATCCTGGCGGAGCATCACCCAGCACAACACAACCCAGCACATCTTGGTTAAGATAAGTACGGCCAGACCGACACTCACCTCCTGATGGACTACTGGCTGTGGCCACTGGCTCTGCTCTGAGCCTTTGCAGGTACCAGTGGGGTTTTAGCATTGTCACTGCGCATCTCCCTTGTCTGCACTGCAAGCCACAAGTGCTGAGGCCATGTTCTGGCCAGCACTTTCACACTTGGCTTGTGAGAAGCAGCCCAAGAGCAGCTTTTCTACCTGGTATTTGCAGCGTTGTGGCATGCTGGGCACCTGCTCCTGCTGCCCTCAGGTCTGCCTGACTTACATGCCCCATGGTGCTGCAGGGCCTGCAGGACAGTAAGGCTCTGCGGAGGGTGCTGGGGCTCAGAGATGCACAGGGGACCTGGTTTGGAAGCTGCAGGGCTGGCTGAGCTGCTCAGGCAGATACCACCATGAGGGCACATGGCGGCAGTACATGGGTCATAGTGTGGGTGCAGCAACTCTCTGCCTGGAGGAGAGGTGCCACCCCAACTCTGCTCTGCCAAAACCCCAGCCTTGTGCATGGCCAAACAATTGCAAGCATTTGGGTGGTACAACTGAGGAGCCCAGGGCACAGGCTGTGCCTGGAGGATGCTCTCTTCTCCCTTTATTTTGGGACAGTCCCACCTGGTTTCAGCCTCTCTGTGCTGCTCAGACCTGCCAGAGCTGCTGGCTCCCTGTTATAACAAAAGCCACCGACATCCCACCCAGAGGTTCCTGCAGGAATCTGTGGAGCTGTAAAGCAGAAGGAAGGGCATGTTTCTATGGCCACATTCTCTTCATGTGGTGCTCCTAACACCATATGCACACTCCCATTCCTGCCCTGCAGACAGGTCAGCCTGTCAGGGGTCAGGAGTGGGTGGCTCTTACCTCTCCTCATTCCTGGTTCTTCTGCAACCCCCCCCCGAACAAACATGCATCCATGCTGGCCAAGGATGGGCTGTGCTTACCGTGTCCCCATTGAACTTTCCATGGCCCTTCAGGTGATGGCTCAGCCTCCTGCTGCGGAAGGGCTGTGGTGGGTGCCTCCGGGGCTTGCTGCGGGGATCCTGCTCACCACTGCCCAGTGGGGGCCTGGCCATGGCCTTGCTGGGGGGCCTGGCTCTCATCATCTCCCATGTACTAGCCACAGGGCGGCTCCTGTCCAAGCCGTGCCCAGGCAGGTCAACCACTCCATCTCCAGGTGACCAAGGGTCTTCTCCAGGGCCCCCTACTCCTGGATGCTTCCTCAGGGTGTCAGCCCAGCTCCCCAGTGCCTCGGATGGAGCTGGTGCTGAGCAGAGCAGCACCAGGAGGAGCGCAGTGACCATCAGCACCTTGACATTCATTCTCAGGGGCTGGATGTGCTTGGGCTCTTCCTGCCCAGGCAAGGCTGCTGGAGGCAGGAGCAGAGGCTGACACAGAGTGGAAGGAAACCTCTCTTTGCTGCTGCTGGACCCAGCCAAAGTCATTTTTATACACAGGGACATAGCCTGAGGGCACAGCCCTCTTCCTCCGCCCCTGCTGTGTCCCACCTCCCACTTGCAAGAAAACCTGGCTGTTTGGGCCCCATTCCCCTCCCTTGCATTCCCAAACACCCCAGCACCCTCCAACCATGGCCCTGCTTGGTGATGGGCATGTGGCATCTCCCACTTGTGAGCACAGGATCTTTCAGCTAAACCACACTCATGAGCCAGGTCTTAGTAAAGGGGTATTGCTGCTGGTTAAGTGTTCGTGCTTGGCAGGGAGAGAGGAGATGTGCAGCAGCAAAATGGGTCCCTTCAATCTCTGAGAAGGCAGATGTTACATTTTCACTTTGGTTGCTTAAGGAGGTAGTGCTGATGTGATGCAGCTTGGTCAGTTCTCCAGCCCATCCCTCGTGCCTTTTCAGCTCTTCACCCAGTTTTGGCCAAATCTGATGGTAGGCTTAGAGGTAAGGAGTCGCTATGAGCCTGGTGGAAGTGGTAGAGAACACCTCCATCCATTGCAGTGGGAGCTCACTGCATATTAAACAGCAGAGCCCACTCAGGAGAATCGTGTTAAAGCTGCCCTGACCAAGCTTTGGTTGGCTTTTGTGACATGTCAGATCCCAGTGATCTGCTCCTCAGGCAAGAATCCTCACCAATGGGCAGCCCCTGTATGGAATGGACAGTGGGTCTGCACTCCAGGCTCACTACGGATCAGGTTCAATAAACAGCCACAGCACCAAGACCCAGCTCCACTGGAAGCTAGTTTTAATGAGTTTCTGCGTTCATTGAACTGTTGGCACCTACATTTGTCTCCTGTGTGTGTTACATGCTGGAAGGGAGGAAGTGACTTTTCTTCACTGCTTCCACAGGAGATGCTCTTGTTCCCCAATATTTCTCAGTATTTGGCATCTCTCTTGGACAGCCCCCTCCACCATGCCACAACCTCTCAGTCAGCATTCTCTTGGTCAAAAGGCTGTAGTCACAGTCCTGAGCACTGGGACTATGCCTTTCCTCCTCAGCCCTGCTCACTAGCAGGGAGGATCACTCCCAAAGTCTTTTTCCACAGAGTCTCGTCTCCTTATCCACCAAAGGACATTTGCTGGGAGAGAGATACTTTTTGATCAAAATTGTTCTGTGTGCCAGCTGAGGAAAGGCTGACAGCATCAGCTTTAGACAGAATTTGGGTAGGATACAGTTACAGTTTCTAGGCAGTGGACAGTCTGAATTGAAGTGCTGCACAGGATGCGTAGCAGTCATACCACTGCAGCCTCCACCACCTCCAGCTGCTCCGAGGCCAGATCGCCAGTGTGAAAAGCGTCTGTGGTCCTTGCCTGCTGTGCTGCTTCCTCCTGGTGAGAGGAAGGACTCTGGAGGGCGCAGTATGTTGCCAGCCCACCGCCCTGGGTGTGAGCTAAAGGCAGGAGACTAGATTGCTGATTCTACACATCTGCTGCTAGTATTTTCTGTATGAGTAGCAAAGATGTACTAGCAGAAGAGGTAATGGCTTCAGCTGCACCAGGGGAGGTTTATGTTGGGTATTAGGAACAATTCCTTCACTGAGAGGGTGGTCAGGCATTGGAACAGGGAACAGGCTGCCCAGGGCACTGGTGGCATCACTGACCCTGGAAGTGTTCAAAATACATGTAGACAAGGCCCTTGGTGACATGGTTTAGTGGAGGACTTGGCAGTCCTGGGGTAATGGATGAACTTGATCTTAAAGGTCTTTTCCAGCCTGTTTGATTCTGTGATTTTATGATTCTATCCTGGCTGTTATGATGCTGGACTTGGACACCTCAGCTGGTATAAGGCTGTAAGGGAGAGGGAGGCGGTTTCACAGACACTGCACCTGAAGTCGTTGCTGGAGCTCCCCTGTCCTGCTCTGCCCTAGACATTTTGATGTTTGTAATCACACAGTGGGTGTTCCCCTGTAGACCAGGGATGAGTTCACATGGTCACTGGCCTTCTTACTTCTGATGCGGTAATGGCTCAGGAGCCTTGAGCCAGCAAGCATCCCTGTGAGACCCACAGAAGTCTCCTGCCACTCACCCGCTGCTATCCCCTGTCACTCCCCTGTCAGCCACCAATGGTCCAGTAACACCAAAACCACAGGCACAGCTGGCATCTTCCCACCCTCAAGTTTAGTTGCTCAGGGGATGGAAGATAACTTGCAGAAGTGTCTCTGGGAGGTAAGTTACACAACAGAGGAGCACACAACAGGAGGAAATCAGAGAAGCTGATTTCCATTGCCAAGCTGGCTATATTAGCTGATTTTAAAAGGCTGTGGACCAGACTTAGTTTGCATGAAATTGACCTAAGTGTGGATGTCTTTGCTAATAAAGAGGCTGGAGGGGTTAAAGGAAAAGGAATAACTGTGTAGCTCCAGCTTGGACATAGTCAAGGAAGCTGCCTTTGCTATGGACTCACTGTGAGCTTGGCAGAGTCATTTGAGCTACACAGCTTGCATATTCACCCGCAAGCAAGGGCTGTGCTTCCCTCCTCCCTGGAAACAGTATCCTTAGCCTGAGCTTCTGCGATGGTACCAGGAGACCTCTTGTTCTGGACAGAAGGGAAGGTGTAACTGAATGTTTTGGCTCCAGCACACAGGTCGATCTAGCACCACATGACTCTGGAGAGCCATGCGTGGGGAGTCTCCTCTGAAGTCACCAGCAGTTTGCCAAGTGGTCAGGAATGGAGGTGTGGTAGGAGAGGCTTGCCCTCTTTTACTTTAAACTTCACCTTCTGGGCTGACAAGGCAGGAAGCACCAAGTTCAGAGGAAGACATGGAACAAGGGCAGTCATAATTCAAAGGCCACCAGCTGGCCCCTGGTTACCCCTCTTTGATTAATCTTGCCTGCTTCCTCCAGCGGCATTGGAGTTCAGAGCAAGAAAGTACAGCATTTGCTGCCTGTCTCGGGAAGACTGATGAGGTTGTCCCACAGTGTTATGTGCCTGCAAGCTGCACCTTGCTACAGGTTGTGGTCCATGTGACTTCTGGGATAGAAAACAAGAGTAAGCAGGAAGAAAGGATGCTGCTGCTCGGCTCATCTGAAGAGGCATGGTCCTGAAGATCTGGGATTTGGTGAGAGAGGAGCTGCTGTGATAATGGACAACAGTGACACAGGTGGAGGAACGGAAAATTCCCTCCGTGGAAACTCTAGCATGGGAGGTTCAGGGAAGCACGAGGTCTGAAAGACCAGACACCAGCTTTTGTTTACAAAGAAGTTCCTGGGGTTACGGCCTCCTTCCTTGAGGGTTTACTCAAGGCCAAAACGGAAGAGTGTTCCCATTAGATGAGGGTTGAGATACAGTATTGACATGCAGTAGAAGAACCAAGCTGTGGTTGCTGCAACCCACCAAATAAAAACAAAAAAGAGAAAAAAAAAAAGAGGAAAGAACAACAAAGAGCAGACAAACATAAATGCGAACAGTGCAATACAGGTTGTCACCAAACACAGTCTGCTGACACTTCACCTCCCACAGTAGCGTATACTGAAAGTCTAAGTCCTCTGGTCAGCAGCCAGCTTTTGAGCTCAAAGCTCAAAACACGTCCCAGTTCCTGGAAATAGCAGTGTTGGGAGTGAAAGGAGTTGATAGGTCATAGAGCAATGGTGCTCTAGTCCATCTTCCATACCTTTGCCTCTGGCCAGCTCCTGCTTTTGACTTGCTCCTGGCTGACGCTAGAAGTGCTGATTTCTGGGGAAATGGGCTCATAGGAACGGAGGGACAAGCTTGCAGCAAGTAGACCCATCCGGACACAGGTATCTGTGTCATGTTTAGCAAGGATCCCTGCGAGAATCCCTGCCATTAAGCTGTGGAGAGAAAGAAAGGTGGTTTTGAACACAGTGGGAACAGCTTTGATCTTGGGAACATAGGCATTCGTTTGTAAGAGCATTCATGCGGATTCAAACCAACACTTATAGAATATGTAACACAGCAGAATATGTCACATAGGAGGTGTGAGTTTATAATGTTAAGGTTTTTCTTTTTTACAGTTATTTTTCAATTTGGAGTAACAAATAGTGCTATTTATTCCCATTTTATTTGTTTCTCATCTGAGAATTTGAGGTATTTTCCCAATCCACCACATTTTCTATTTTCCCTAGTTTTCCAGATGAGGCAGGAGAAAAGAAAAGAGTCAAAGAAAGGAAAAATCTAATCTTCTTTTGCTCTCTAATTACTTGGTCACTTCTCTGCTCCCTGTTGGTGCCATATTACGTTTCCTCCTGTCCCCAACAGGGTGGATTGGAAGGGCAATAAAGTTTCCATATGATTGTGAGATGAACAAGAGACACAGCTGGAAAAAGAAATCCAAACCTGAAATGTGGTTGTAGATTCACATTTGTAAACTTTCACTGTGGTTTTCTATTCCCACTAAAAATTATGCGAGTGCTTGGAACAAAAGCAGTCACCCACAGGTCCTCACAAGGCACAGTGGAGACCATTAAGAGTTGGGGATGACTTTGCCATCTGCCTGGCTGAAGGGAAAGGCTCTGTTGAGGCAAGGATACATGCAGGGTGGTGTTCGTGATCAACTGGGGGCAACTACTCTTTATTCATAGCTAAATACAGTAATGATGCTTGGAAACTAGGAAAGGACAAAGGAGATGTGAAAGAGAAGGGAGAAGATAATGACATTTGAGAGCAAAAAGCAAGGACGGGAAAATATGATGGCATGGAGGAGCAAATCTATGGGGAAGAGAAAAAGATCACTCTTTTTTGTGCTCTGACTAATTACCTCAACATCTTTTTATCCGTAACAAAGGCATAGAAGATTATGACTTCCATAAGTCATTCAATCTCTCAACAGCCCCAGAAGCTGAGAGTAAATATTTGGGGGAGCATCCCCTAGCAATGCCGTGTGCAGGCAAGTGGTGTTATGTTGCCATGGCAGCCAGGATCAAGGAGCAAACAGCTGCTGGTGCCTGTACACACACATGGATCCTTGGGCAGCATCTTTGGAGCTGTTAGAGAGATGCAGGGTAGAAGCAAGGCATGGGGTGACTTGGATCACTGCTTCTGGGTGTGCAGTGTCCTCTGACTTCAGAAGTGCGAGGGTCCATGGGGGCTGAGCTGTGATGGTGTTACAGCCCTGGGTTATGCCCTGCTGGTAAGCGCTTTGAAGTGCTAACAAGCTGCACTTGGGCAACTTCACCACTTATATATGTCAGTGTGGTGTCCTGACATTTCCAGCCAGGATTACCAGGAAGGAAAACCCTGGACAAATGAGAGGACTATAAACATTTCTACATAGACCTGGGGACTCTGGGGAATGGGATTTGCAGACCAATATTACTTCAGGAATGGGAGCAGTAATGGGCCCCTAGCTTCCAGATAGCTTTGGAAGGAAAACCAAAGTTAAGGACATTCAAGATGTGATTCTGGGCAATCTGATCTATTTGAAGATGTCCCTGCTTATTGCAGGGAGGTTGGCCAGATGACTTTTGAAGGCCCTTTCCAACCTGAACTAGTCTATGATACTCCAGTGTAACTCAGTGGAGGTGTTTGGCAGTGATGCACCTTATCTCATTTTTGGCCTTTCCTTAAGTTAAGTCTTTAAAAGGAAAGGAAACCCTAAAGAAGATGTTTAGTTTACATTAGCCACCAGAAAAGATTAACTGTGGTCAGGGGTAGTGGTGGACCAAGCAGATGATGCAAAGAGGAGGCTGCATCCCTGGAGGGGTTGGCAGAGACTGGGCACATCTCCTAGTAGTGAGGGAAGCTGAGCTGTCCTTAGGACAGGCTCAGAGACCAGTGAGGTTCCTCCCAGCCCCCACTCCTCTGCCATTACACTTACTGCTCCAAACAACACTTAGATCTTCTTTGAAGATGACCAGCTTGCAATTGCAGTCAACTCAGAGGTGATCTGGGACACGAGGAGTGTGTCCTGGTGTTACCTAGCTTGGCAAGAAGTTACTAATTGAGCCTAACTCAAATACTGAGGATGCTGTAAGTTTAAAAGAAAAGAGACTTTTCATGCTGCCCACTCACAAAAGAAAAAAAGAACTGTTGATATGCTGAGATCGTTGAAGGTAAGAGTAGAAAAATAAAAGGAAATATCTGTCACATACAGCCTTTTGGTCTAGCCCAAGGCAATGGAAGGATAGAATAAATTATTGTAGTGTACAAGGCAAGAAGAAAAACCTGACTACTACATATAGTTTGACAAGTTAACAAGGAGCATAATAAATTATTACTCTGACAGATTGAGAATTGATCAGTGGGGCTAAGAATAATACCTGTCATTTCCTACTCCTGTGTACAGTGTTGTGTGAACAGCTAGGCGTATTATGCAGCAGACTCTTTTGAAGCATGAGCTATTGCCAGAGGCAAATGCAGAACCTGATGAAATGCCTTTATAGGGTGATTTTAGCTACTGAGTGGCAGTGCCACTTCCATTGGAGAAGTGTGGAAGTAAAAGAGTTAGAAAGACAGCTTTGATGTAAGGTTGTTTGCTTTCAGCAGCTCAGCCCAGGCTAACTCAGGACTACTAGATTGCCATGAAAAGCTTGGATCTTAAAGAAAAACAAAACTAAGACTGGCAAGACTGGCTTCCAAGATGCTCAGGGAGACATTTTTAGCAAGCTTTGCAAGGAATCATGGTAACCAGCCCTGTTCTTGTGTCCTTAGTGTCTGCTCCTCAAGCAGCAGAATATCATTCACCTTTGCAGTAGAATTTCAAAGAAATCCAATTATGACCCTTCTACATTTGGCTGGAGAAGACAAAGTAGTGAGCAATATACCTGTCACCGGCTCCTGAGACATTGACTATCTCCTCCCTGCTGATGTGGATGGCTGGGTAGTGGGTGGCACAGAGGCTGGCAGCAGCAGCCTGTGCAGGGAGAGAAAGGAGAGAAGGGAAGTTAATGAGAATTGCCCAAGTTGGTATGGCCTCATGTGGCTTATGCCATCCAGAAATGCTCAGATGCCAAAAAGAAAAAGAAAGAAGAAAAAGGCAATAATGTTTTTTCACACTTTGAAAGCTATCAGCAATTTAAATAGAGCTTCCTGAAAGTGAAGCCTTCACTCATGAATATTCATGCAAGCACATTTAAAACTAGCTGACTAGAAACACTGCTGCTAGGAGCCAGCAGTATATGGACAGACAACTTGATTTGCTTTCAGAGCTGTGTATTCCACCCCCAAAACACATACATTTCCCAGGACTGCTGCCATGCCACCAGAAATAGCAGTGATGCTTTATGGTTCGAGAAAGAGGCAACTGAGAGCTCAGAGTTAAGTTTCCTGTGCCCTCACCTGTTCATGAACTCCCGGACAAAGCGATATGCTCCCTCCCAGGCTCTTGCCACACAGGAGGATGCCGAGAGCACCAAGGGTTACCACCACACAGTGCAGATGGGACAGCAAAGGGCAGGCCAAGGCTACTGCGGTCTGGACAACATCCTCCAACCTGGATGGCAGCTCTTGATAGAGTGGGGAGAAAAGACTGTGCTATAACTGTAAAGGTCCTCAACTGGCCTTTTATGGGCTGGCAGCCTATTTCTGAGGACCACTGCTACTATTTATGAGCACTTCTGAAATGTGGTTAATTTTTTTTTTCTTTAAATCGTGGGAAACATGGAATTCTCCAACATTAGACTTCCATACCTCTACCCCACCCTGAGGAAACCACCCCTCATGGGACTAAATATGTGTCTGTGGAGATCAAAAAACTGTCCTGAAGTATGACTTCATTGCCTTAATGCTGTTGGATTTACACCTGCATGTGGTGGGGCATTTCATTTCTGCAAAGCGTGGTACTGAGAGATTGCTCCTGTTCGGCTGATGAAATGAGGCAAATGGGATCTCTGGTTTTGGATAAGAAGCCATCCCAGGCCTACTATGCTCTCTGATAGATCATCAGTCTGGCCCAGGCCCTACAAGCCATGCAGAGATGACTATAAGGTGGAAGATGCCAAGAGTGTTTAAGAATCCCCACTGTGTTATAACCCAATTTGCTTAAAATAGGGACTGGAGCAGAAAATGTTCTTCTCCAGGATGTAGGTTATCTAGAAGTGTGTGACTGGATCTTCTGAGTATTCAGTACCTGCTGGCAGAGGGTTTCCAAGGGTCCGATTTATTGCTCTTAGCTCTTGCAGGTTGGGGGAAATGTATGTGAGTGCTTTCCAGCTGTCTGAGAGGAATGGCTTAGAGGCCTTGTTCTCATCTGTTGGTTCATAGCACACTTCAAAACAACATTGCAACGGGTTAGTTCATTAATTAATCAGTCATTCATCTCTATGTCAGAGCAGGATGCAGTGTATAAAGCTTAGCATGACCTGCACAATGGGGGGTATGCATGTAATCTGTTAGAAACTTAAATACTATCTCTCCCACTTTTGGGATAAGGTCTCCCAAGGCTTCTTTCCCAGTGCTCAGCAATGAGATAGTTACTTCTGGCTCTGGGATGGTACAGTCAGACTTCAGTTTTGTTTCTCCTATTAGCTGGTTTTGGAGCCTTTGCCATGTTTTAAGAACACTGCCTCTTTTGGGATTTGCTTTTAAAAATGAAGGCATGACTCCAAAGGTTTAGGAAGCCTTGTGAAAGGTCCCCAGCATACTGGGGGTGGTGATGGTGTGCATTTCATGGGAAGTGGGAGAGAAAGCCTGTTGAAAGATGCTTTAGCACTTATAAGAAGCAAATTATATTGCTCCTTGAACAGGCAGAAGCACACACATTTTCACTTGCCTTGAGGTTAAAGGCAAAGAGAGCAGCTTTCCCTGGCTTTCTGGCAGTGCCCACAGGCTATAGCACCTACACCACAGGAAATGTGATTTAGCTGCAGAATGAGGGAAAGGTCAAAGAAACAGAAATGTTCCATCCATTTGAAAAAGAGTAGCAGAGTACAGAAAGGAGTGCTGAATGACACAGCATGCCAGACAGTAACCGGGTATCTCCAGCAAGCAGCAGTGGAGAGCACTCAGAGTGTGCAGTGTCTTGGCACATGGTTAGGAGCTACAGGGCCAGGGCTGCACAAGTTCTCTTTACCTGCTATCTGATGCTCTCTAGCTAGTTGGCAGACATACTGAATAGTGGAAAGAGGCACATTTCCATCGATGCACACTAGTGGGGCCTGGCACAGGTTCTCCTTGAACTGGGACACCTAGCAAAAATCCAGGACACAAGAGCAGAGACAGCTTGAGTCATTGCAGAGGGACAAATGATTGCTAGTCAGACTCAGCATGTAGGATTTTCACTTGTATTGCAGCCCTTAGGTGCAGGTATGAACCTAAAAGAGTGACTCCTTCAGGAAAATGGAGTCTTCAGTTTGCCTTCTCTCCCTCCTTTCTTCTGCTTTCCCTGCTCTCTGCCATCAAGAGCTAGACTCAACTGACCTGGCCCTTCTAGCAGGGAAAGGTAGTTGCTGGTCCTCACTAGGTCACTTTGGTATCCGTGGGTTAGTCAGGGACCTACAAGGAAAGGGAAAGCTGCTGTCTAATACCCTGTGCTATGCCTCACTTGACTACACCTTTGCTTGCTGCCTGAATGCAACCAGTGCTACAGGCACTCATGCAGCATCCCTCGCACGCCTCTGCTAATCCTGGTGGAAAGAAGGGCTGCCAGAATGCACTTTGCAGCAGAAGACTGGCTCAGAGTTTCCACTGGCCACAACTGTTTCTTAAAGCTCAGGAGAGATAATTTGTCATGCAATGGTTTTCTGTGCCAAGGCTTGGGAGAGGCAGGGTGTGGATGGAAGTGGGAGCAATAACCGTATTTTTCTCTAGGAAGTTTCCACCTCATGAGGATGACACTGGTAAGTAAATTGCACTTAACTTCCATGTCGCTGTCAGTCATGAAGCACAGGCTTTTGTTCTATTAGTAAAAGAATGAGCAAGGAAGGAGTGTGCAGTGATAGGGCTTTGCTGAATCAGTGCTTAATCACTGCTTTCATTAGTCCTGACGTTTGGAAGGTTTGGATGTGCTGAGAGCAGTGCCTGTTGATACAACTCAGCATGTAGAAACAACCGAGTAGCAGGGAGGGGTGGAACAGAAAAACTTGCTCTAACCAGTGTTCTGTCCCCTTTGTTTTGGTTTTACCTAAAGGGAGAAATACCATCTCTGCAGGTGGGCTGGATTTATTGCTGGCTTTAAGGTCCCCAAAATTATAGGTTAGCTGGGATTAGTTAATGAAGAGGATTCTGACCTACATGTCATGGATGATAGCAGTGGTGATACTGTGTGGAGCAAAACCAGGAGCTCCATCTGGCTCAGCAACAACAGAGGGCTCTGGTAGCTTGCCACGCTGCTATTTCAGTGGCCAAAGCCTGGGGTTAATGTCAGAACTTCCCACATCCCCTCTGCACACCCACTCCCTCCTGGCACGGCTTCCCCAGTTACTTTTTGTCACAGGTCCACCCTCCTTTTCCCAAGAAAAAGCTTACAAATCTGATGGTATGCATACGTATTGCTCTGTTATCTGGTGGTGGATGTCCATGTCTCCCAAGCCAACACTGAGCTCCCCAGCACTGGTGATCATAGCACAGTAAGTGGCTGTGTTCTTCCCCTCCAGCTGAAGGATGGCAGTCATGTCCTAAACCAAGGAGGACAGTTACACAAGAAGCATGTTTCTCTCAGCTACCAGACTTGGCTCATCCTTTCTCTGTGCCCACCTGATCAGTAGCCCAGCTTGCTGTTCTCCATTCAACCTCCCTTCTCCCTTGAAATAAGTAACATTTAAAAGGAATCCTGCTCTAGACAATGCTAGTAGATGGCTATTTTTTAATGTTTACAATGCAACAAATGCCCCTGCTTCAAGAAGTCGTTTAGTAAATGAGAGTGACAGGTCTCTGTTGTGCAGTTCCATAGGCTGTGTCTCTGTCGTGGTCTGCAGCCCTGCTGCTCTAGCCACCCATTGCCATAGCTTGTGTGACACTTCAGTGGCCTGACAACATGCTGGCATGTCTTGGTGGCACTCTCCAGCTAGCAGTTATGTCAGACACCTCACAGACTGCACAGCCCAATGTTGAGAGCAGCCTTGGAGCCATTTGTACAGCAGTGTCACAGACATAGCTATGAGGTGTGGGGGTCTTGTGAATCATCTGCTTAGAGAAATCAGGACATTTCTTGGAATATACATGTTGAGAAGCATTGGTAGTAATATGCTTTGTTACAGACAAGGATTGCTTGGCTGCTGCCCAGCAAGTCCATCTTCCCTTGGCAGACCGCTCACTTTGATGGCACAAACTATGCTGGGTAGATGGCGGATTATAGATCTGCTGCTATGAAGCCTTTATAAATAAAGAGTTTATGTTCTTACTACTTCATTTACCAAACTGCTCAGATAGCCAGAACTAAGGCTGCCTGTGCTCTATTTGGATATTAGGACCCTGAGGGCATTAATAGGCCTTAATGGCCCTAATCAGCATCACCTGAGGGCTCTGCCTACATCCCTGACTTGTCTCCAGCCCTGCCTCTACATCATGGAGGTGTGAGATGATCTGGGTTAGGGTTGTTCTCCTGGCTTTCCCCACTCGGGTGGGATGATCTGCATTGCTGCCCCCTCCATGAGCTGCTCCAAGGTCCCTAACCTCAGTGGATCAGCTGCTGCGTAAGTCAGGTATTCCTCTGATGCACAGTGAGGGATGCATGCAGCTATATAGGGGACCCTACTCTTCTAAAGCTTTAAGGTGACCAGCTGAGTTCTCAGTTCCAGTTATTCTCTGTCATATGCTTTATTCAACCAAGGCCAATTTTGGCATTGCTTTGTCTATCTTCAGGGTCAGGGTTTACATGTTTCTAGTTGTGCTTATGCCTTACTAGAGTTTTTAATGGTTCTTCCTGATTTACCTCACTTTCTCTTCAAGCATCACTCCTTGAAGCTGAATTCAGTCCCCATGGTTCAGACTCCAAATGGTATATACATTTAGCCTGTGTTTTGGGGGTTGGCTCCGTGCCTTCTAGCTTTCTGTAACTAAAGGAGCATTGAATTATTTGTACTCTTAGCATGGTAGGAAATGGCTTTTATGTTTGCCAGGGCTGAGAAGACTTTTCCCTCTATGTAACTTCATCACCTCCATGCTCCTGATGTGCTGCTACTAGGCAACATACCATATGGTGACAGTAGCGCAGGACGGATTCTGAATGTTCATCCTTCCCCACAGCTGATAAAAATAGAGGAGTCTGTCCAAGGCGGCTTAAGCAGTCTAAAAGCAAGTGGAAACAAGAGACATTAGTAAATCCATCAGAGTATTATGGACACAGTAACAGCCTGTGCAGGTTAAGAAAGCCCTTTCCTGGAAAACTTTATGCCCACCAATCCCTGTCTAAAGGACATTCAGGATGAAACTCAGCCACAGCTGCTGCAAATGGTTGGATGGGGTTGAGTGGGGTGATCTGTGTCTGCCTGTTGTCCCGGCACTCTGAATCCTCTGGATTTTTTGGAACATCTAGGAGGAAAAGAGAAGAAGGGGTGCATGGATGATCATCTTTGAATAAGTTGCTTCTTCTGAAATTCTTGCTCAAAACCTGCTTCTATTGCAACTATAATCTGGCATTAATTCAGTGCTGAGGGCCAGACTGTTCAATGGAGATCATTGATGCTTACTTAACTTTAATTTGGGGTCACTGTGCTACATGCTAGTTAACTTCATATTTGTGGACCTTTCTTTTCCTGATCCTAACTCCCTTCCCTCTTACTTCTTGGAATGGCCCCTGCCATTTCCAGGCAGCCTGCCTCCTGGTATATTGCCTAACATGTCCCAGATCTTAACAGGATTCAAGAGCTCCTGCTGCTGAAGGAATACCAAAGGACAAATCACAGCTGGCAAGCACCCACAAGCAAACCCAAGCGCGAAGCACCTGCCAAGTTTCTTCCAACGCCGCCAAAGGTTTGTCTCACTCTTCCAGCATTTGTTTGCCCACCGCCCTGGAAGAACAAATTGTTAATTGGCAAAACTGGAAGGCTGCTTGGCATGGATGCTGTGTCTCCTTCAACATGTGAAGTCAAGTTGATGTTGCTGAAACACAGGTCAGCAATTAAAGGGAGAGAAGGCATCTAGATACCAGATTGACTTCAACCTTGATGACAAAGGCCTGCTTCCTAGGAGGGGAGATCAAGCAGCCCCATGCATTGCTATTTCAGTCTTAACTTGCTAAGACCTCTTAAAGAGAACAAAGCTAATAAATGTTTCAGTTGATATGAGCAGCCCTCTGAACTTACCAGCTCATCACAGTGCTGGGACTCCAGAGCTGCTGACCCGGACCTGAATGGCTCTGCCGCTGCCTTCAGGCCATTTAGCTGCCCCCTTAAGCAACTGGGGGGTTGATTTCTTATTTATTTATTTTACCCTTTGGAAAATGATAGAAGGTCAATTTAGATTAGATATAAGGAAGAAATTCTTCACTATGAGGATGGTGAGGCCCTGGCACAGGTTGCCCAGAGAAGCTGTGGCTGCCCCATCCCTGGCAATGTTCAGTGCCAGGTTGGATGGGGCTTGGAGCAACCTGGTGTAGTGGAAGGTGTCCCTGCCCACAGCAGGGGGTTGGAACTGGATGAGCTTTAAGGTTGCTTCTAACACAAAGTGTACTATGAAAATTAGATTTGTTACCTTCACCTGTACTGCCTCTGTACTTTATTCATGGAAGGACCTGTTTCGGTGTCTGAATACTTTTTATCTCACCCTTCTCCCAAATATCTCCCTTATGAAAAGTGCTCTTCTCCACCTGTGTGGTTATCAACTTCTCTTTTCACCTGCCTCTGCCTTCCACACCCCTGCCCATCTGTCAGACTGTCACATTCAAGCTGTCAGAATCCCTCTCTCATCTCCCCCTTCTTCTAATTGTTCTGCCATTAGAATTACATCAGTAAGTGCTCAGATCAATTTGGGCTTTATTTGGACTATCAAATGGCTTAAAAGCTTTTGTTTCATAAAATCCTGAAACATACTTTCCATTTCTGAAGGCAGGTTGCCACTGGTGGTCATAATGGTCTTCACAGTCCTGCATAACTTGGAGCTCTCAAGTGTACGTTGAGCATCTGGGTGGCAAGCACTGAAGCGTGTGCATGCCCATACACAACAGCTCCTGGCCCAGACTCTCACTGCCCCTTGTTATCCCAGGTGCACCAGAATACCCCTGCACATACACATCATTCTTGCTTGTAAATACCACTTGCTTGCAGACACAAAACAAGTAAATGTATTGCCATCTCACAGTAAGAAGTATTCTGCCTCCAACATGTCGCTATTCTTGGGCCTTCTCAAAACTCAGACTGAAGGTCCCCAGGGACCCTTCTTCCCCAGTGTGAAGCTGTATATTTGTCCTTTGCACAGAGTGCTTTTTTTATGCATCCAGCCCTATGACTGTAAGAAGCTGCTCTCCAATCTAAATATGCTCTTTTATCACTCTCTTCTGACTTTCAGGCTGCTTCTGCTTGCCTTGACTCTCCCCAGTTCTGTAGCCTGCAAGACTTGGTGCTAATTCTTGATGCCTTTGCTTCTTTGACTGGCAGTTCTTCAAGCCTTGACCTGCTCAGACCACCTGAGCAGAACTGGCTGTATATAAGCAACCTATGGCTTCTGTCCATCTTTCCACTACTTGTCACTCCTTGTTAAGCCAAATGCCCCTCTGTTACATTTGCTCATGCTCCCTGGGAATTGCCACTGGTACTGCCAGGAATGAGGCTATTTCCATCTGCAACTGTCTTCTATTGAGTGTTGCAGATTTTAAAAGCATCAAGCTTGGCTATTTTAACTCTGAAGCAGCCAAGAGCAAAATAAAAGAAACCCACTCCAAAGTAAAAAGCAAGGATGCTTGTTTAGGCAAGTCAAACAACATGGCTTTGATCACTGCCCCTGTTTCAATATTAAAAGTGGGTACTAACCACCATCATTAATAAGCACAAACTCTATTTTATGTGGTTCCACTATCTGTTTTTCAAAACTGATTCCTGCAGGAATGTTGAAAACACTCATGAGCTCCTTTTGTTGTCTGGCTGCTGATCTTCTCAGTTAGTTCCCTGCACAGCCCAAAGGCAGAGTTTCAGGTTTTTACACAAAGCCTTGCCCTAACAGCAGTGGGTGACCTCTGCTGCTATACAACCCCACAGGGCCTGAAAAACATGAAGATGCTAAATCTCTCTTTAAAGTAGCAGATGGGTGCAATGAGAGAGAAACTAGCAGCCTGCTTTTGAAGAAGAAATGACTGGCTCTTGTTGCACCTCACCAGCTCAGCCAGTAACTTCAAGTCTGAGCAGTGCTCAGGTATCTCTTCTATGTAGTCTTCAGGTGGGGCTGGCTGAGGTGAAAGATGAAAATGGCCTTGCTGCAGTGATTTGAAGTAAGACTGGGCTGATACTTTCTGGCTGATTTAAAGTAAGACCAGGCTGATACTTTCTGGTAATGTTTCAGATTTAAGTCTCTGGGATCTTCTTCCATGTCCTAAGAGGTTTGAATTTCTAATGCAAAAATGAGACTCTGCTCAACTTCTGGTATCCCTAGGGAGTTATAACCATTATGCTGCTTTTAGCACCTCTTCTCAGCAAAACCAAACATCAGTCTCTGCAGGTCAGATAGTTACTTATAAAGCACTTTGCATCTGGATATCCTTGAAAGCCATGTGGGAATTACAACCAGGACATACTACAGCAGCTTTCCTGCAGAAACAGCACGAGGTGTGAGTGGTACTCCAATGATCTGCGACAAATCCAGAACACATAGGGGTGGGAGCTGCTGGGTGCTAAGCCCTTTGGAAAAGATCTGCCTTTTAAAGGCAAAACAAAGCAATGCTGTTGAGAGTGCCTTTTCCTCTGTGCCTAACCACAGCAGCTGTCAGCAGCAATGTTACAGCTGTCAATTCCCAAATCCTCCTGTAGTTTGGCATTTGGGTAGTTGCCACAATGGCCCAACTTTAAGGCTTGTTGTTATACAGAAGGGCAGCTAATGCCTCATTTTTTCATGCACCATTAATATATCTTTCTTCCTTTCCCTCCATCAGCTGTTCCCAGCAGTGTCTATAACTGCCTTTGGCTCCTCACTGTGACATGGGTGGCCCAGGGATCTGCACTCACGTTTGACACACCAGAGGGCGGCTGCCCTCCTTGAGACACAGCTTATCTTCTTGTCCTGACAGCTGAGTGTGGGATATGGATGTTTTCGGTTAGATCACCTGCTGAAGCAGTTGAACTTTGGGTTTTGCAAGCCTTCAGAGCTGATACCACAGCAATTGTCACCCTTGACCATTATATTACTGTTTTGTCTCTGCCTCTGTATCACTGAATAGCCAACTTCGGTAAGGACAGCTCCACCACATCTTTCCCTATCTGACTGAGGGGTCTTTGCAGGCTGCCCCATCTGACAGGAGGAGTTTCCTGTCCTTGGACAGGAAGGACAGCATGAAGTAATTTGAGACACGAAAAAACTGTTGAGCAAGCTTCACCACCTCCATCTACAGTACTTCATATAGCTCAACAAAAATTGTATATGCCATGCAAATAGCTGTCATTTGCATGGGGAAGTCCCAGGTCTGTTCCACTTTAGATTCTTGGTGGTTTTGTGGTCAAACCAAATTGAGAGGGAGAGGGTCTGGTAACATTTAAAATGTTCTTATTTTTTTTCAAGTTTTTTTCTCCGTATGTGACTTAAACCCTTTATGACTGAGAAAGTTGGCGCTCTGGATTGCTATAACTGTGTCAGTACTACTTTTCTGAGAGGTTTCTTACCACTGTGAATATTCTGCACGGAGATTCTTGCTTCCTATTCATGCTGCCTTTCCACAGCAAAGACAGACCCAGGCAGCCAGAGCTGGCTCTTACCTGGAGATTTCCCCTCTATTGTATGACAGCTCTTGAATTAGAGCTGTCACAGCACAGTGAAGGTCTTCACCTGCTGCTTCTAGCTCTTTGCATATGTGCTTCAAGAATGTCCTTGGCACCTCTTCTGCTAAAAGAGCTCTTTGGGCTTATGGCATCAGGGAATAGTCCCAGGGCACCTTAACATAGCCTGTAGAGGCCAGAGTCATAAGTGGAGATTATCAGGGTGACCCATTGCTCTGTCCTTGTCTTGAGTGGTAGAGATAGTGACTTTCAGCACAGGAACAGAATAGGTCAGTATGTATCACTCCATTGCTCATCCAGACAACACACCTCCCAAGTTTGTTCATGTATGTGGATAAAGACATGTGAGCAGGATAAAGATATTGTGGGTGGATGCCGCCTTCTTCCCCACCCCAGTTTTGGCTTGGCACTCCTGTAAAAGTAGCTGGAAATGGCAGTGGTGCTAAGGAAACTGCTACAGATACAGTACCAGGATGACAGGGTTTTGTGCCTTGGCTATAAAGTCGACGTTGATGCCTCCAATCACCACCTTCAGGAGAGAAAAAAGAGGTGAAAAGTGGTTGGAAGGACTTGAAGAAAAAGTTTCCAAGTCTTCTTTGCTTTTCCTAGTCACTTTTCCCACACTCTTGAGAGCTGGCTAATTTTCAGTGTGCTTATTTTGGATGGCTAGACACAGGCCTGTACAAATTAGGAAGAATGGAAATCTCTTCTATATGTTTCTTTCTGAATTATTCCTGCTCATAGCAAGCCCCAGCATGGTAGGTGGGATGTTACTGTGTACACGTATGGGTGCTGGCAGTTTCTGTGTGGTGATAGAGTAATGTAAGGCGTTGCATGGATCTGGTCATGTCAGTGCCCTTGAAGCCATTTCTCTTGGGACAATTTCTGACATACAAAACCTCAGAAATACTCAAGCACTGTTGTGTAAGAAAGACAAGAAAATGGGGAAAAAGTGGGCAGAAAAATGCAGTCATTTCTTGCGAGCTCCCAGGAGAAATTTCCATACCCAGTGACACTTTATGGAGCACTCTCTTATTGTCCTACAAAGCCAGAAAAAGCAATACAGCTCCACAAACAGGAAGTTTCCAGGTTCTTTTGGGATATACAGCTTTTTTTTCTCATTCCATCAGATGCTGGGTTATTGTCTCTGGAGTCACTGCCCTCTTTTATGTCAACAAATTTTACTGCAAATGGGGTTTAGAAAATTTTTCATCTCTCTGAAGACTACCTAAAATAGATTTCCCACAAATTATGTGGCACACAAAAAATCCGGGAGAGTGAATAGAGTATTGGGATTATAATGGATCTTGTTCAGGATATGCTGTACCTTTTGTAATTTTTGCAATTATGAGCAGTGGGCCAACAAAAAGGAGATATTTATAAAACATGTATGGCTCAACAGCTCAAAATATCTCCCTCTACCCTCTTCCACGTCTACTCCTGTAGTCTCGAGTTCCCTGGCACTGAGAGCAATACAGTTGAAGTTGTACACAAGGGGACAGTAAAAGGTGATTAAAGTTTTAATGGATTTGATGGTCTGAGACTTAATGGGATTAGGCCACTATCAGTGTTCATTCCCTGTAAATATGGATGGGGGGTGGGGAGGAGGAAAGGATATTTATCTAAGACAAATAAGAAATACTAAGGAGAGAATGCCTGCCAGATTAAAATACGTCTCTGGCTAAAACACCTTTTACTTTTGTAAACAGATGTAAATGTGTTCTGTGCTGTCAGCAGAGGTGTTATATGGAAGGCAGACAACTCACTGGCTGGGGTGGGGTTGTGTCCTCTTGCCGAGGCAGGTTCCCCTTCCTCCTGGCTTTCTGCAGTTTGCTCAGGGCTACCGCAATGCCACTGCCCACTCTGGCATTGTTCTGGATCAGAGCAAGGTCTGTTTGGCATTTCTTTGAGGAAAAGTAAAAATACCAGCAAGACTGACCCATTAGAAGTGTATGTAGGAACTGCTTGGAGGGAGAATGCAGAAAATACGTCCAGTGAGAGTTGATAGATTTGATCCCCTTACACCATAACCCTTTGGGGGCACATATACTGGGTTCCCATACTGCATGAACACCCTGAATTTTAACACCCATAGGTGTTTCCCTTCCAAGTTTCTCTTACTGTGTGTCTGCATAATGAGTTGGATAAGGCAGCGGGATGCACAGTGCAGTGCTCTAGGAAGCCCAAGTACCTTCCAGTGTGCAACCCCACCATGGACAACAGTGTCCTGAGACTCCATCACAGGGCAGGCAAGCTCGGAGATCAGATGTGAGGGATCTCTTTGGACTCTGGACAACCTGCTGTCTATGCTGCCCTCCAATATTTAAAAGCAAAAGTGGATGAGGACAGTAATGGTGTTCCTGAAAACGGAAGATGCAATCGCTAAGCTGTCATCTGTTTGCAGATACTGAAGTGTTTTCCCCTTGCTAGACTGCCAATAAAGTGATAGCATTTTCACCAAGCATTGTCAGAAGAGACAGTACACTGGAGTCCTCCCATTCACTAAAAGGATACTGGAGTCCAGTGATTTCCCATCAGTTAATTCATTGAGCCTCTGTAACATAAAAGGGGTTAGTTCTTTGCCTGTGATCTCTTTGGACCTGCAAATGTAAAGAAAACACCTACAGATGAGAAGGACTGAGCTGAAACAGCATCCAAGAAGAAGCACTGCTTCTAGCAGATAATTTATCTCCATAACCACATACTGTAAAAAGTCCTGTAAACATGCTTCAGGTTAGATAAAATTACAGTTGAAAGCATGCTGTGGGCTCACCTGTGCCCAAGGTTAAACGGTGCTACAGCCCCTGTAGCAGTGTCCCTGAAGTCATTTACTTCCCGAGGACACGGGTGAGCAAAGGCTAGGTCTTAGGTTGGTTCTCACCTGGCTTCGCTGAGAGCTTGCTGGATGGCTTCTTCGATGACCTGGCCTGAGGCAGCTCGCTCCTTGGGACAGGGGACTGCTATCAGCACCCCGCTGCTTATGCCCAGCCCCAGAGCACTGGCTGGGAGAGGACAGGCACATCATTAGTGGTTCTCCTTAGGTAAATCAAATGCTGAAGGAAAATGACAAGGAAGAGCGGGTGCAGAGTGAAGGAACCCACAGAGCTGGAGCTCCTGTTCTTAGCTGACCCAAGGACAGGGTCTGGTCTTTTCCAGCTACCAAGCAGTTTACACCTGCCTATTTCTTTTGAGCCTGTACAATAAAGGGGCAAATAATTTGTTTTTCTAAAGAAAACTGACTCCACTTCTGAAAGCTCAGAAACTGTTTTTGTAAACACATTAATATACATGTTCCCTTCACCTCACCAGTGTGAACAAAACATGTCTCAGCGTGCCAAGGTGGCTGCAGCTAGGTAAGAAACTTGCTGTAAAAACTGAATTTCACTGCTGCTTTACAAAACACTAAAGCAGGAATGGGGGAGGTGGGATGGCTTGGTTTTTGGGACAAACTCTTCTCCAAAAAAATCTCTTCTCTTAAAAAAGTGCCTCATCCAAATGTGATTTTTGTGTCCTGCTCTACCAGGGCCCTACATGGGCCTTTTCTTTCTGAAACACACCAATGAGTTGGGCTGCCTCCTCTTCATCCCGGACATGATATGGTGCCTGGAAGCCGCTCTGGTGTGAGAAGAAGGCTGGGAACTCCCTTGACTCTCCAAAGGCAGCCACACAGACTCCCTGTGTCTCCTGCAGCAGTGGAGGCAAGACCAGCAGGTAATCAGGAGAGGGAAAGAGAGCCCACCAAAAGAATGAGGCTTTTTCCTAGAAATTGTCCTTCTTTAGCACAGGGTTTGGTTATTTTATGCATCCCACTTTGTTCAGTTATATCACCAACATTTTTCAAAGTAAAGAGCCAGCCGTGATAACCGGTTAGGCAGAATTTGGCTTCCTCAGGAGATGTGCATGTCCTGTGCTTGTGCTAGGAGCTGATCAAAAGCCACGCAGCTGTCATAAGGGCAACACTGAGTATAAGGTAACAACTTGTGATCTGAAGATATGTTGTGAGCTGACAGGAATATAAATTAATTCTGTTTGTGATAAGAAGCATTGACATTGGCGGTCACCTGAAGTGCTGGCTCTGGTGGTTCCCAAACCTTAAAAAGTGACTCTACTGAAAATCATTTGATTCCCATTTTAATTCTGATTATATTTTAGCATTTGATGGATCTAGCTTGCCTGACCCACCAACTCTGGAGTATTGTCCCAGAAAATCAAGTCCAAAGCCAGAGAAAGACAGCATGGCTAGCAGTGGTTTTGGCGTCAGTTGGAATAGGTGCTGGAACAGCCCCTTGGGCATGGATAAATTTATGTTAGGGAGCAGCCCAGAGCTTGTATAGTCCCAGACCTAGAGAACAGTAAATATGGCTTCACATTCTCTCAATAGTTATTTCTAAAAATCTTAGGTTTAATACTTACCCCAATACCACTGGGCATTCTGGACACAAAGCATGTTCCCTGCTTTCAGGCTCAGCAGCCCATGCTACCTACCAGATATTCCAGTGTCCTGCCAATATCGAGGATAGATTTGACTCCTGCAGATACAACAGCAACCGGAGTTCGTCCTAGCTCTGTCAAGTCAGCACTCACATCCAGACCTGTCAAGGGACAAGCAGCCATTGTGTCGGTGACTGTGTTGTATTCCAAGCAGATGTGATCTGCCG
Organism: Psittacus erithacus; assembly: GCA_009867235.2. NCBI lineage: Eukaryota > Metazoa > Chordata > Aves > Psittaciformes > Psittacidae > Psittacus > Psittacus erithacus. Next base: position 24,945 of record WYDI02024319.1, read on the forward strand.
TTTTAAAAAGCTGTCTCTGCCTGGGATGCCACTGCCTGCTTTTGTAACCACTTAGATCAAGAAACAAATATCACAGGTTTAGATCATGCCTTTAAGTGTTGAGATAGAAAAAGATATTGACCAAAAAAAATCACATAGCTTAGGGCAGAGGTGCAGCCATGTACTGTATCTCTCGGCTCTTTGATCACATCAATAAACAGCATGTAAATATTTGGTAGAAAAGGAAGAAGAAGGTGTCATACAGCAAGGACAAAGTTCAAGGAGATGGAATATAATTTAAGTAGATTTTGATTTTGGTATTGACATCACTGGCAAAAAGAGGACCATAGGAGCTTTGCTGACCTCAGGAAATTCCCTTGTCTGGAATTTACATCTGAAAGGAATGGCATCCAGCAAAGCAATGCAGTGCTGTGCTAGGAATATATATGGCTAAGAAAAGAGAATGTACTTAAAGGTCACAAACTACACTGCCAAGGCTGGGCCATTTTCCAGAGAGGAACATGCACTTGTAACACAGACCAGGGCCTAAGCCTCTTTTGTGGTTACACTCTCTTCCTCCTCAGCTAAGAGGGAGTTGGTAACAACACGGTGCTCCAAGCCCCTATCAGGTTATCTGGCCATTACAAAGTGGGAAAGGTACAGTCAGCTCCTGTTGCATCAGCAAACAATATCCATATAACCCCATGTGAGCAAAAGATAAACTCCCAGCCTCTTAACAACTGGCCAGTGCTCAAGAGGAGTATTTTGAAGCTTCTGGAAAGGTGACACCAGGGAAAAAACAACCATAGTATGTTCAAGAAGAACGATAACTTTACTATTCTGCAGGACAAACTGGGAAAATGGGAAAAGATGGAATGAAATAAAACAGAGAAAAGTAGAATGTATTGATTTTCTTACTGTTCTCTCCTCCCCGATGGACACCTCCAATGCCACCCGTCACAAACACAGGGATTCCTGCTTTGTGCGCGGCAATCATTGTTCCGGACACAGTAGTGCCACCAGACAAGCCCTGTCAGGGGACAAAGTCACAGTCAGCACCCAGGGTGACATGGAGAATGCCACATGTGGGCAGCTGTGGTTGTGGTCTGACACACAGCAATGTCACAACAGCCTGCTGTCACCAGCTGACGAGTGAATTAAGGATGCAAATATTCTATTAGGCAAAACCACAGAGGAATCATGGTCCCTGCTCCACAAGCTGCTCTTGCAAAGGCCTTTGATCACCAGGGATTTCCAGGGCTTTCCAGCCAGAAGGCTTCCTAGGCAGCTAGTGTCACCTTAAGCTGTCACTTTAAGCTTGTGATGGCCTGCATGTCACAAAGTTTGTATGTAACGTGATGATGCCTTATCATGCCAATAATATTCTTAGCCCAGTGCTCATGGCTTGCCAGCCAATCCAGAATGACTTTTCAGCAGCCTTATGGCTGCTATCCCCATACTTTGTTGTATTTTGATTCTAGATGGGACCACATTTGAGCTTGCCAGTAAAATGCCACTTTACATGATCTTTTCAAGAAGTTTAAGAGCCACCTGGCTTGAAGCTGGGGAGCATTGCACTATAGCTGTAGAGAAAACACTACAACAGAAAGTCTGCAAACCATACCTGGCTGAGGACGAAAGGAAGATCTCTCCGAGACACTTTAGTTACATTTTTACGGCTTGCCAGGAACTCAAGCTCCTCGTCTGTGAGTCCTACATGGATTTGACCCCTTAAAATACCTACAGTGGCTGGCACTGCTCCATTTTTTGTTACAATTTCTTCCACCTCTCTGGCCATGCTAGAATAACATAAACAAGACAACAGTCACAAAATTAATAAGGCAAACAATCAGACAAGAAAACTACCGTGTTCGGTGGCCATTATTCCCAGCTTCCAGTTTTATAGAGTCCTTGTGATTTCAGCAAAGTCCAGTTCATCTTCTGTATCTTCCTAGTGGCAAAAGTCTTTGCACTTGAATTTGCAGAAGTGCAGAGGTCCGATTTTCAGGACAGCAATGTCCAAGCTTTATGCTTCATTTTTGAGAAAAGAAAACATTATTTGGTGTACAGGCAAATCTGGTTGTACAATAGACTGCTGAAAAACAGGGATTGCCTCAAAATAGGATCTTTCTATATCTATTACCCATTATTTCTCTGAGATCATAAACCTTCACAGAAACCTCAGGTAATTGAAGCCCTGCCCAGATGACCAGGATATATTTTTCACAATACAGAGTAACAACAGTGCCTGAGGATACTCCAGGGCTGCAGTCTAGGTCTTTCTAAGCTTCAGAGGTTTTATATTTCATCAGTCACACACTGTCCTTTCTAGGCGCAGCTTCTTCCTTTCTGAGCCATCTGCACATACGTTAGGCAATCTGTAACTACTGAAACTACCTCCTTCCCAAAATCAGGTTTTCAGAGTTTCATTCTAAGAATGTCAGGAAGAATAACAGCCAGGTAAAAATCAAGATGGAAAATCAATGCCAAAAAATTTCTGTGCTTTCTGGAAGCAAGGATGAAGAGTGCAATGATTTCTGGCACTGTAACCCAATGAAACACTAGTCTACTGAGCATCGGTAAATAAAGGGTAGAGGTTGGAGGGGTTCTGTGCAGGGTACAGAAAGCAGCAAGGGGGACCAGTAGCTCTCACAGTAGCTGCTCTGAGTGGCAGTAAGGTACAGATTTCACTACTGAATTCCAGTCCTTTTTGCATTATGAAAGATATACCAAAAGAAACCACAGAGTGTTTTCAATGTCTGTACAAACTGTGCAGCTGAAAAGGCTGGTAGTTCTCTCAGAGCAAGTGATGACATTATCTGCTGCCACATTTTAAAGGAAGCCAGAAATGTATGGTGTTGGATAAGAAGATAAATAGGTACGCTGCATGTCCTTAAAAGGCCAAATACAACTGGTTTACACCAGAGCTCATATTCTGCATGCCTGACAAATTCCTTTTGCTCTTCCAGGGGTTTTGGCTTGACCAAGAAAGCCAATCCTGATACACCAGTTATATGCCTATTCCTACAACTTTGTTGAACAAGGAACATCAAAATTGACCACCTCAAGTTCTGAGGATAGGCCATGCCATGTGTAATGATGGTGCTTTCCAAGGCTACGACTGGTCTCCCCTCCATCAGGGCTTCTTGTACAGAGGGCTGAATCCTGACATAAGCACCTGGGGATAAACACAGAAAAGTGAATTATTTGTGTGAATATCTGAAGTTACTACTGAGCTGTTTTGTAAAAGGCAAATTGTCATCATCACAACAAATTTATCCCCCTCTTCAGTTGTTCTTTGGGGTGAATTCAGAAATAACTTCACGAAGACTAAAGCTTTATTTATGCAAGTGAAATATTTCCAAAATATCTCTGTTGTTGGTATGATCAATAATCCTCATCATCATCACTGAGTGTTCTTCTGCCACCATGCAGCTGCGTTGTCATTGGCTCCACTAATATTACTTCAAATTAACATTGCTGTGAACAAACCCAGCCCTGAAACCATGCCCAAAGAATACGTTCTAAAAGAGTGGAGACACCAAGGATACCATAGTAACTCAATATATTGTAAGACTATTGTGCATCAAGACTATTGTTGCTCTTTGTTTTGCTCCCAGAACACTGTCAGCAAGGTCCCTGCTGCATTCAAATGAGGAAAATGCTTTTCACCCAGGAACTCTTTCAGAATACACTACTTACCACGCAGAAATCTTCTCACATGGGTGGTCCCACATGCCACAGTAGACACATGTTTTCCCAGGCTACACGCTATCTTCCCAATCATCTTTGGCATTCAGTTGGTACTGAGATAACAAAAGTCAGGCAGAAACAAAAGAGGTAATTTAGCAGTAACATGACCATGTGAAGCTAAACATACCATCTATTGCCTTGATCTCAGAAGGTAAACAACCCTTGCCCAGGAGACTGCCTGGAGACTTCTGGTGCTTCAAGCATGAGCCAGGGTGTCAAAGCAAAATGTTAAGCTGCAGAAATGGAGTTGGAAAGCTTCACCTGGCCCGTTGTTAACACTGAGCTCAAATCGTGGGGAAGCAGAGCAACGGATGAGGAGTAACAAACTAGAAAGCGGCCGGAAGCAGACAACTTTAATTTCCAAAGCTACTTGCTCATGATATATTGCAGGCTCAGCCACTGCCACCTCTAGCCTGAAAGATCACAAGGGGCAATGTACAAGGCGGACGCGGGCAGAGGAATGCTATAAAGATATGAACCCAGTTTTTCCTGGTGTCTAGGAGGAAACAGCAGTTCAATAAAACAAAGAAAGGAGCTGGGAACTGGCAAACCAGGCAGTAAGTACAAGGAGGAAAGAGCAGCTTTCCCTAGAGCCCGGAGAGCTTTATGTAGGCTCATGTTACATCATCCTTCTTAGAGCAAAGCCGTGGAAGCAGAGAGGCAGTTCAGCCCCGGCAACAAACTCCAGAACTCCTTTGGTCTCTTAGCAACTCCTATTCACTTTAATTACATTCATTTCCAAACAGAGAAAGAGGGGGAGAGAGCTGTAAAGGTTAAGAGACTGGTCTGGTCTGGGCCTCGGGGCAGTTTCACTCAATGCCTGGCTGCTTGACTTATTTTCCCTGGGCGTTTTTCTATATCCCTCCAGCCTTTCTATTCGTCATGCCTTCACCAGAAGGAAAAGATTCCACTCTTCAGTCCTTTGCAGCTATTGTTAATGTAGATGGCAAATTAATTAAAATAAATTCTGCGCTCATGTTACATTCAGCAGAACACGGCTCTGAGCCCAGTGTGTGGCACTACAGCTATATAGAAACATCTTTTACCCAGAAAGAGTATTTTTGCTCAGATCCGAAAACTTCAGCTATACAGGACAGCTGGGTTGTGTAAGCCAAGAAAAGAGGGCCTGGTTCAGCTAGACACAATACACACCTGTCTGAAACAGTAAGATTTTCCACTTTCCAAATCCTTTTTAAGGGTAAAAATCAAGTTTATGGAATCATATTGTGACAGCAAAATGGCAAAAGCTCTTACTTCATGCTTACAACCTCTGCCTATGCAGTGCTAAGCTCAGCAGCCTGAGTAGTTCATGCAAATGTTTGGTATTGCTGTGTGTGTGTGTGTATACACCCCTTGCTCTCCAGGGCAAAGTCAGCTTTGGAATAAATTCATTAAGCCAACAAGGTTACGCCAGGGATCAGTTGAGCTGCTCGAGCTGTGGTCTGAATGTTAACAACTCCCCAAACACTGGAGCACATCAGCCAGGAGTGCCCAAGCTGTGCCGGCTGGCGGATAAAACCCAGCTGGTCAGCACCTGAAACTCAATACAACTTAGCTGATGTTCGCTGGAAACTCAGCCAACGCTTGGCCTGAGCTGCCTGAAAGAGTTTTGAAGCTTGGCAAGTCTTACAGCAAGACCCACCCGACCTCTTGCCTTGTAACAAAACTTTGCAGACTCCTCTAGCACAGACCGGCTTTCCTCCCTTCTCCAAACCTTCCCTGCTCTCCTCTCCCCATGATCGATCCAGTTTATCCAACCTCATGGAGCAATGGCCTGGCATGTCTCTTACCTCTGGGTGTCCGTCTCATGCAGGGAGGCTGGGTGGGTGCTGGAGCGGTGCCTGGGCAGCCCTGGAGAAGGCGGGAGGACAGGGGGGGCCAGGAGCAGCACATTAGGGGTGTTCAGCCTGGCGCTCCTGGCGAAGAGAGACCATTTATTATTAACCGCAGGCAGCTGACCTCTGCAACTGCTCGCTGCCTGGGGCTCAGGGGGCCATTTCGCAACAGGGCAAGGGAAGCTGCTGTGATTATTTTTGTTTCCATGGTGCCAGATTCCCTACTTGCTCTCTAAAAGACTTCTCTCATTTTTCAGATTCCTTTGCTGTTTGATATATTTTTTTTAATGTGTGAATTCATTGCTCACTGAAACAATGCCTCTGCAGACTAAGCCCCTTTATACTTGTTCCTAAAAAGCAGAGGAATTGCATTCATGCCTCCCCCACAACTTTGCCAAATACAGCTGTTAAGCTCTTTCTTCCCTGGGTAAGAGCTCTACCCAGTTCTGGTCTCCCAAGTGAGGAAAGCTGTTGGTCTAAAGACAGTTGCGGTGATACTGTACGATGCAGACACCTGGTTACACCAACACAAGCTGAGTTTGCAGGGGACAACTATTCTAGTCTCCTACTCTAAAGACAATCTAATCTAGCAGTTCCAGGGTGGCTTTAAACGAGGACTTTGAAATGAATAAATCTTTGTCCCCTCATAAAAAGCAATAATACTTTGAGATCTAGTGCACTGATTATTACAAACGTTTTGATTTTATATTCTGCAGAAAGTATGAGAGTTCAGAGTTAAATTGCTACCCATGAAGGCATTGATTTACGGGATAAAAGACGAACATGACTGTATGCAGCTTCCATACATAACGTAAAACCAGATGAAGTAATTGCTAATGTATTGCTAAAGTAATCAGTGTCATGGAACTGATTTGACTGCAATCCACTAATCAGGAAATTGTAAAACATAGGTTGTTAAAGAAGTATTTGCACTTTACACTTATCCCTTTCAAAAGAAGTTTCCTGCAACTTTTGTTTAACTCAGCAGTAATGAATGTCACCTTATTTTCTACATTCTTCCAACCTCTGCAACTAAACACATTCAAGAAACTTCAAACACAGCTTGCTGAGTTACAAAGACAATCCGCCTCTGGTTTTTGCTATGCATCTGGAGGGAATTTAATTGCAGAAATGATAAACTGCATCCTCAGATACCATAAATGGATGCTGAAGATCCTGTGAATGGTATCTTCTTCCTGGGGGGATGGGTAGCCAGATGTATGGAAAAGAAAATGTGTAGGTAAAGTAGCATTTTTTAAAAATAAACACAAATTAAAATTATTTAATTTTATTTTCAATTAAATCTATTTGGAAAGACTGCAGTAGCGTAGGAACTCTCTGGGCTATCACATTTTTGGTATGCTACCAGGCAAGATGATTTAGTAATCAAGCTGGTCACTCAGCTTCCAACTCTCAACATCAAGACTATCTCAAGATGATCTTATCAGTGGGCACCCAGTTCAGTCTGCCAGATAAGGCAGGGGTAAGAGTGTGTTGCTCGATCTGCTACTTTTCTCCTCAAACCAAGTGGAAAATCAGCCTGTTGGATTTCCAGCTCAGCTTTCCAATATGACCTGTAGGTCTCCAAGACAAAACGGGGCCACTCAAGCAGCTCTCTGAGAGCACTCCTGCAGTCTTGTACACATCCCAGGTTTTGATTTGGTTTTGGGTTAATTGCAATGAAAATAAGATCTTATATGAGTAATTTTCAAGGGCTAGCCCCAACTTTTGCTGTACTATAAAAGCCACTGAGGCTTGCTGAGCCAGGAAGAGAGTGGGCCAGTTTGATACCTTCCGGCCCCTGAAAGATGGGCTGGTTGTGTTGTTCCCAGCGTGTTTCTGAAATGTGATGTATGGCTGATGATGGTATAAGGGCTGGGGTGGCTGTCAGGACTACTGTAAGTGGCTGGCAGAAGAGAAAGCCCTAGAGAACAGCTGGAGACAGTTTGTGTAGGAAACCTGGGTTGAACTGCAAATAACTCCCTCCTCTGCTTGCTGCAGCATTGGCTGACTTTCCAGTCCTGTCTGCGTGCAGTGACCCTGAGACCTTGCTGCTGGTACTTCCCCCTCCGGGCCTCAGATGTAGAAGTTAATATTAAGCAGGTTGCCGGGTAAAATGGGAGCGGCCGGGAGCAATGAAGTCACCATGTCAAATTCGTACTGCCTGCTGGGAGCTGCGCCCTGGGGCTACCCTTGCATTTTCATCTGTGAGTGATTCCTGCCCCAGCTACCATCTCCCCTGAAACCTCTTCTTCTCTCTCAGGGGCATCACTACCGAAGGCATTAGGGAAATGAGAAGCTCCACATTAATTTTTGTCATGTATCCCTTGAGACAGTATTTTCCTTTTCCTGTGTACCTGATTTTGAAGAGTCTATTAATCTGCAGCAGTTCTGTGGGCTGGGATTTGCTTATTGGTGTTTCTCAGCTGTGAAGCTTGTTTCTAGGACACCAGTATCCAGAAGATGTATTAGGGACATGCAGAGTCATACAGAACACTCTTATTTAACCATGTTTGTTTTACCTTTGTGTGAACTAGGTGCCTGGAACTGGCTGTTGTGCCAGGGCTGCTATGTAAGGCAACAATCTAACCAACACGAAGGCCTGACAAAGTCACTCTGCAGTGATTTAACCTGTCTTTTAAGGCCTACATCCTTGCACTTTCATCAGCAGATTTTCACAATCATTCTAATGGTTCCAAAACAACTTTCCAGATGATCTTAATGGCATTATGAGAAAGTATTTGATTAATTAATTTACTTCCTAATATGAAGGTGGTTTGGGTTTTTTTTGTTTGTTTTTTGGGTTTTTTTTTGTTTGGTTGGTTTTTTTTCCCCCAGCCGTTTCTAACAGAATGTAAGACTAACCTGGTGTACAAACCTGGTGTGGGTTTTGAACTTTGGTTTCAGTGTTGAACACTGTATGAAGAATGCTCTGTGATGGAGACAGGTACAGAAAATAAGTTTGTTTTAGCATGTACTGTCAAAAAGGGCCTTCCTGATCCTCATGGCTCAGTTTTCCATTGAACATCCTGGCTTTCTCATAACAGGGATTTGTGGAACTGGATTTAAAACTATCTGGCACTGACCACTGGGCTGCTAACCTCAGCTGCTGCTTCCCATTGTCAGCGCTGCATAGAGAACCTGGATCAATGTCCCCGTCTAATGCCAGCTTCTTATCTTGCATGAAAGTTGGTCTTATACAACAAACCATGTTCATTCCCAAGAACAAAACATCTCTGTGCCTAAACCTTTGTCCACTGAATCCTGTGAAGACCAGCTTTTTGCAATCTTTTGTTCGGATGCAAACATTTACCTTGAAGTCTGTTAAAACCAAAGAATGGTTTGGGTAGGAAGGGACCTTGAGATCATTCAGTTCCAACCCTTTGCCATGGGCAGGGACACCTTCCACTAGACCAGGTTGCTCCAAACTCTGTCCAGCCTGGCCTTGAACACTGACAGGGATGGAGCAGCCACAGCTTCTTTGGGCAATCTGTGCCAGGGCCTCACCACACTCACAGGGAAGAACTGCTTCCGTCTATCTAATGTAACCCCTCTTCCCCTTTCATCTTAAAGCTGTTCCCCCTCGTCCTATCAAAATCAGTATGTGTACTTCATCTCCTTTTAATTTAGAGTTCTGTTTGCCCAGGTCCCAGCTCTGCACATTCCAAAAAATATCAGCAAGGGGATCCATGTTATCTGACTCCCCAGGTCATCTGAGGAATGTTTCAAGGCAGCCTGCGCACAGACTTGCCTCTTCTGACTGCTCTAGTGCAATTCCTAACGTCCTCCCATTTCAGGATGGTGTCCTTTAGAACAAAGGCTTAATTTTTCGTATTTTTTTGAAGTGACTGATGGCTTAGGTAGGTTTTATTTTTTAAAATATTTCCAAATAGGCATGCAAAATATCAGTAACACTGCAGTGACAGACTTCTCTCTTCTCCTTGCCCTGGCGCCCCAGCTTGTCACTCTGCCTTTTCAGGCCGTCTTTAGTACTTGGCTGAAGACTCTTGGCAGTAAGATGACAAGGACACGATGCACATCAGGCAAACAGTAGTTTCTCAACCAGGATTTATTATGGCAGAAGGACATGATGTTTCTCACCCCGAATTAGCAGCAATGAACTCTGCTGGCCTAGCGCCAACATTCGGAATGGGCTCCTGAAGCGCCACTGGCCCCTGTTCCCTCCTCCCGCCAGCCCAGCCGGCGCCACGTCTCCATTACGCGTTCCCCCCGCGGGGCACGGCCCTTTTCCCGCGCACCCTAAGCCAACCCTACCGCCACAGGCCTGCCTGGCTGCCATTTAAGGGCCCACCCTGTCAGGCGTCTGAGGCTGCGCCTGGGCCCAGTACCCCGCGATGCCCTTCCCCAAGGCCGCGACCGAACGTTCTAAGCACGCCGTTACGTTACGGAGGCCGCGCGGAGACAACGGCACTAACACCCCCCGTCCGTCACCGGGCGCGTTCCCGCCTGGGCGCTCCCCTCCACCAATCGGAGCCGCCATTGGGCCGGGAGGCGGTGCCTGCCCAGCGGCCGCTGCGGCTGCCCGCCCCCCGCACCGCCCCGTTCTCCCGGCCGGAAGGATGTGCTCCCGGAAGTTCCGGTGCTGCCGCTGTGTGGGATAAACAGTAATGGCTGAGGCGGTGGCTTTGGGAACAACGGTCGACGCCGCGGCGGCTGAGGCACCGGGGACACCCGCCGCGGCGGACGTGGGAGCGACGGCGGCGACCTTTGACTTCGCGTCTGTGCCGCCGCCCATCGTGGGGCTGGAAGGAGGCGGCTGGACCAAGCAGGTCACTTGCAGGTACGCGCTGCCCGCGGGTGGGGGGGGCGGTCACGGCGCCCGTCCTTCCTTCCCGCATACCCCTCCCCCCCCCACCACGCGGTCGCCCTTCCACAGCCGCGCGGTGGCCGTTACCCGCGGGGCCGTTTCTCTCCCCTCCCCTCCCCCAACGGTCACGTACGCGCCGCGCGTGGCCGCAGCGCCCCCTGCCCCGCCGGGCGCCCTCGGGGAGGCCCACGGCGAACTGCGCAGCCGGGCGGGCCGCGCCGCGCCCTGCTGTGCCCTGCCCAGCCCTGCCCTGCCGTGCGGCGGCTCCGGGGCCTGGGGGGGGGGGGCTAGTGCTGAAGGTACCGGCCGGCGCCCGGCGTGCTTCGGGCCTAGTTTTCGAGAGGCGGCCCCGTGGGCCGCGGCCTTTCTCCTGCCCTGCCTCACGGGAGGGTGTTCCCCGCGGCTCCGCCGTCCCCGTCGATGTGACTGCCGTCCCCTTGCCGCGCTGGTGGGAAGCGTTGCTGGTTACTTATGAGGTGCCGTGCGCCGCTATTTATTGAGTGAAAGTGTGCCCGCAGTGGTCGGCGTGAAGGACACGGTAGAATGGAAGCCCTGCAGCCGCGTTCTAGGAAACGCGGTAAAGCAGGAAGTGCGAAACTGTTCAAGTTCTTGGACCGCTTGAATCAGAATTCAGAAATGAAAGTGAGCCCGTGAATGATGCAGCAGAAGTTATTTATTAAAGCAGAGGATGGGGAGAAGTCATGACGAGGCACAAAACGCGAGGAGCGCTGCCACTTGTGTTACGTTAAGGTTCTATATGCCGCGTCATTTTCTATCTGTAGCTTCCTTAGTAAACTGTATTCCTGATAAATCTTTTATATGGGATTATGCAAATCATGTTGCATGTTGTAAAGCTTGCCAGATGGGCTATTTTTAAACTTACATTGCTGGTCTGTTTGCAGGCTGGAAGGAATACGAAAGTTTCTGTGAATATAGAAATATGAGTCAGTTTATATGAAAGCGAGCGGCAATCCAAGATTAGCATCTGATTTTTTTTTTTTTTTAGCTTTTTTTATTTTATATTTTTTTAATTTAATTACAGTTGTAAATTACATTTAACCTGAATTTTGTGAGCCAATAAGTTTAAAGTCACTAGGAAGCAAAGAAGGAGCATCCCTTGGGCAGAAAGGAGGAGGCTCTTAGATACAGGTTTTGATGCAAGCCCTGTATCTCTCTGCATATTTTTCCGGTTTTGCCCATTGCAAATTGAAATAGTTTTAAGAGCCGTCACTTGGCTTTCCAGGGAGCTTGCTGGCCCTGTTTCTCTTTTGTGCTTAAGCACTTTGTGCTTAAGTGTGCTCCTCAGTATTTAAAGCAGCCCAGTTAACCGTTGATCACTGTTTATTTTGGTTACTGCACTGTTAACGGGTCCATTTGAGATGAGCTGTTCCTCAGCTCTTTCTGAGTACTTCAGCACACAAAGAATTTTGCCTAGGAATAACCGAGTTAATATTTAATGCACGGCAGTTAAACGTAGGCCAGCAATGAGGAAACGACCGGGAATAATGCTTAGCTCAGCTTTTCAGTGAGCTGCAAGGGTATAGGAGAGTGCTCCCTCTTTATCGATTGCCTCATAATTTCTGAAGATGGAAAAGCTCAGTTAGGAGAAATGGATTGGTTAGGTATAGGTAGATATGTGTTCTCAGGTAACAGACGCAGTGAATCAATTCATTGAAGGCGGTGACTGCCCTAGTACAGAAGCAGTCCGGGGGTGCAGTGAGCCTGTATAATGAATACATTTCTTTACAAACACACAGGACAGTGGGAAGCTGAAGCTACTGGTTTGTAATTGTTAATGTGAGCTTAAGCAACAATTAGATCTCTGCTTTGGACGTGATGAACGTCTCCGTTCTTTGTTCTTTTAGACTGATCCTCCTCCTTATCCCACTGCTTGGTTTCTTCTTTACTTGTTTCTATTTATTGGGCCATTCATATTGTAGGCAGAATAGCTTTCCTCAGACTATAAAGTGAAATTAACAATTCTGACTTGAGCTTCTGGGAATGTATGATAAGAATTCTGTTTTTCTAAGTTTGGTTTCAGTAAGATATATTCAAGAAAATACCTTTCTTGCTGTTAAATCTTGTTTCACTTTTATAAATGAGCTTGAGGATTTAAATGTGAGATGAAGGGGTTGAATTTCAAAATGCAGGTTTCTAATGAAGCAGGTAGAGCAGTTTGCTTTGAGTAACACTGCACTATTTATTTGTTTATAGGCTTTAGTTACTTAAATAATCATATGGGTGACAGAAAATGCCTGATAAGCTTCTGGGAGATAGTAGTCTCTTCAGCATAAGGACTTACCACTTCATGGTGATGAAGGAATACTTCTATCAGAACTGGAAGTTTTAGAATGGGTCGAATTAAGTTCTTGTTGCTCCTTTGAATACCTAATAAGATAAATGGATTAGCTAATGAGTTTTATCATGCTAGTATGGTATCCTTGGAATACATTAAAAGCCAATATCCTTGGCTTTTATGATGTGCAGTAACCTGTAATACTTTAATCTGGAATAAACCGTAGCGGGATAAAACTAATTTAGAACTACTTTTTGTTAATATTCCTTTAATATGTTATTGGTGTGTTTGAAATAAGAAAAAGAATGGTAGGCTTTACCAAGTTTGTCTGTCATTCCAGTTTCAGATGGTTATATGGTTTTATTGAGCAGTGGTATAGTCAACTTTTTCTTTTTCCAAACACATGACACTGTTAGAGGTCCAGGTACTTGTGTTTTCCAGATGTCATGCAGTAATAGCTAAGGTCATTAAGTTGACATAAAGAGATTACATTTCACTTGTTTGTTTAATAACTGAACATAATTAGCAACTAATCAGCATATTTTGAGAGTTGTCTTCCTGTTTCTATCTTTGGTGTTCTTTCTGGAAACCTAGATCAGGTATTTATCTGTCTTTTAATATGAAGAATCTGAATCAGTAAAGTATGTCTCCTTAATTCAGTGCAGCATTAGCGTGGAATGCAAACCTCCTAACAGCTTGCTTGTATTGCCCCTTAGCTGCTCTGTTCTGGATCCCCCAATAGCTTCTTGCCGAAGGAGGTCATGGAGAAGAAGGGACAAGGAGATAAATGCTATTAAGACCTACCATTTTTTTTTTTTTTTTTTTTCCCCTCTCCTTTTTGTTAAGGTTACTAACTCGGGTAGAATTTCATCAGCCCCTCACGTGGCTGAATGCCCGCGTGCTGTGCTAGAACTGAGTGCCTGACCTCTTCCCCACTACCTTCCCTGGGAGTTCTCAGTCTCTGTATGACACCTGAAGAAGATAATGGCTGCAGTTGGCTGTTATCGTGCCCCGTCATAGCGGCGTCTCAATTTTTGAAGGAGATCTGTTGCCAGGTGTAACACTCTCATTCAGCAAAACCAGTGGCTTAATAAACAAAATGGGCTACCCATTAAGTGGATGTGCAGTAAAGATACACCTGAATAAGTAACTGCATTTCAGACTTCTGAAGGAGTATACATACTGATTTCACTGATAGGGTCGCAGGGATAACGACTATATAGAATGAAGCATTTGAAATAAGCTGGTACATAGTCAGGATTTTAGACTGCAGTTATACGAGTTTTAACACTGCGTTGTCTTTGTAAAGGCATTGCAGATTCTTTTCTCTGGCTTATGGCAAGTCGTGGAAGTAATATTGTTCCAGCAGTGAGGGGGTAAAAAAAACAAACCAACAAATCTTAATGAATTTATTATACTTCAAAGCATCGTGGAAATCAAGGTCTTTGAAACCTGGATAAACTTGAGAGTTTTAAGCACTCTAGTAAATTGTCGCGCTTGTAACATGTGACTTCTCTCTGCAGTGGTTGCAGTTCCAGGGAGTTTATTATTAGCTTTATGGCTTTGGACAAGTGTTTTCTCAATATATTTTTTAAAAAAATGCCTGCCAAATACTGTCTACAACTTCAGTCTTCTGGATGTGCAAAGCCTGAGTTCTGTGACCTTTTTTGAAGTACGCCGTGGCAATCAGGACATGCTGTTCTGATCAAGGCATCCATAACTTAACATTAGTTGAAAAGTTTTTATGTGATAAAATGCCAGTGAGGGCAATTATTGCTTCTGGGTGGTTGTCCCCTGTGTTGATATCACTTGTATTTTATACAATCATGCAGTGCACTGAACTGCGGGAGATGATCTGGGTTTGGACTGTGATGAGTTCTCTGGTATGGTTCCCCATGCAGCCTTACCAAGTGATGCTACGGCAGTTGAATAGGAGAGGCAGGAAGCACTGCAGTCAGGCAGCATCACAGACACTCAAAGGAAATCCAGTTATATACTTGTTTTGATCTAGTTTTACTGTTTCAAATAAAATTATATGTATTCTCTGAGCACTTGACAGAATGCAAGTTTCAAACATACATGTCTTGGATTGAGGCAGGTAACTTACGTATTTCTCAGATTTAGGGGTTTTTTTTTCCCCTAATCAAAAATGAGAGGCAGATGCTATTGCTGTTGTGTAAAGGTACAGTTAAACTGAATACTCCTGTGTGTGTGAAGATGCTCTTCAGCAGAATTTTTGTTACCTTTCACCAAAATAATGCACGCCGTTTATGTTTTGACATGAGCAAGGTATATTTTAGCCAAACACTGTAATTTCGTCTATAAAATGTTAAATACTTTGTGGTTTTAAAGTAAAAGATCTTACCTTGGGCAAGGGGGAGTTGGTATATTCCTTACAGAAATGCATTTCTCTCTCCTCCCACCCCAGCCTTCTTGTTCAAATGATGCTGAGTTTGCTGTGTGGGATTGCAGGCCTTTAAAAGTGATGCTTGAATTAAATTGAGCTTGTGTTTCAGGTTTGGTTAAGTTTTTTTCCCTGTTACAGCCTACTGTATTTATTGTGAGAACTTTCAGAATTACACAGAATTTATATTTCCAGAGGATTTTCGAACATAAGCTGGGAAAGAAGGAAAGGAACTCCCATGTCCACTAGCAAGCAGTGGGAGAGACTAATTTTGAGGCTTTTGTATTAGGTTATGTTGCCCAAAAAGTCCTCACTTGAAGCTGGTTCCTTTCTTAGTCACTTAATCCATAGCAGTGCCCCAACACTTGGTTGGCTTGAAGAGCAGTGTGACTGTACTGTGGGGCTGAGCAGTGATCTGAGGTAGATTAAAAGTAAGGATGGGGGCAGCAAAAGGAATGCCAGGTTATATGTGAAGCCATTTCCTGAACTGAGTAAGCAGCTGGCTATGAAATTGCATGCTCAACACATGGGGGAAGCAGTGCTGTGTGGAAATAAGCAAAGGGTGGAGATAACAGTTGTTAAGAGAGCAAACATTTAACAACTTTCTCTGTACCCTAGTGGTGTGACTCCCATTTCTTACAAGCAAGCCAGAAATTCCAGTTACGTTCTGGTTCTGCAAGTTCATAGGTTGCTGTTTTTTGACTTTGAGGTGGGTTGGTTTGTGGGTGGGTTCTGGTGTTGTGTTGGGTGTGTGGGTGGTGGGCTTTTTTTGGGGCTCCCTGGCCCTTCCACTCCCTCTCCCCCCCCCGGGCGTTCACAGAGGAGAGTGCTGGTTATGGAGGGTGGGGTGTTTGTTCTGTTTCAGGAACACCCTATTTGGTGTGTGCTGACTTGGCTGTTTGTGCAGCCACCTGTCAAATGTGACCAGGGTACACTTCTCTCTGGGGGGAATATCCTGCGAGAGCTTCATCTTGGTCTTAATACCACTTGGGGTGGAACATAGGACCATATTTCTTATCTGGTTACTATGTGGCTACAGTGTACAAACAGGGATTGTTCTCAGTGTGGCTCGCAGCCTGATGGCAAAGTGTCAGCTGGTGGTTTATCAAACCACTTCAGTTGTTTTTTTTTTTTTTTGTTCGTAGTGCCTGGAATATACGACTGGTTTTGTGCTTGAAGGGTTATCGGCCCTCTTAAGACCCACCTCAGGTTTTAATGTATCTGTAGCACTGGATCATGTCATTTTGGTGAATTGGTCACTTTGATTTCTCTGGCTGCTTAAAAATATAGTGGACCAAGAACGTATGCAGAATTTCACGCAATTCGACAACTTGATGCCTTTGACGTTTGGGAATATTAACTTGAATGTGTTGCTTTGTGAAGAGCTATCCTAATCTTAGTTTGGGCTGCTGAAAGATGGTTCTTCTGTCTTATGTGCTGGCTGTACTGCTGCTGGGTTGCGCAATCAGCAGGTTGGAGGACCTGGTTCTGCTGCCTGCCTAGATGTGGCAATACAAACACTGAACAGTGGAAGTGTGCCTTAGGAGGAGGGCAGGACTGCCCCTGTCAGCAGCAAGGTGGGATTAGAAGGATGTAATCTGCTTCTTAGTTCTTCCCTCAAGTAGTGTTTTGTGTGAGACCTGAGCCCTGACAGATTTTCTTGCTTACCAGGTGTCTGAAGCCTGAGCTTCTCTTTCTAAACTTAAGTGTTGGTAAATGTTTTGGTTGCTTCAATCCTTAGGTAGGTTTGGAGTTGTTGGTTGGTTGGGGTTTTTTTGTTGTTTTTTTTGTTTGGTTTTTGTTTTCCTTTGCTAAGACTTCTTTGTAGATCGGGAAAGATGTACTTAAACCTGTATTTTCAGTTGTGGTTGTGATGTAAACATACTGAGTCTGAATAGTTAGAATGCCTCGAATTTAAAGAAGCTCATTTCTTCTGGGTTAATTTAAAACAAATTGAAAATGACTGTTCAGTTTTCTTGAGTAGCTGAATTCGAGGATGCTCAATTAAACTTGCATTACTTGATGTTAAAATTTAGTAAACTGTCCTCAAAAGCTTTGAAACGGTACAAGTCTTTCAAGACAAGAAGCAGGGTATTTCTACTGATTATTTGGCACCTATGGCAAAAACTAATGTTTCTGGTTTTGACAGATATCATTATCTATCACAAGCATGTTTTGAATTCGTGGGGAGGAAATTCTGATTGAAATATTTACAAGTACAAAATAGTTGGAACCCCTCAAGAAACTTCGTTAGGTATGGCTAATCCTGGTTCTTGGATTCAGTGATGGGCTAATGTAAGGCTTTTGTTGGTGTTGGAACACAGGAGCTACAAGTAAAACACTTTGTGCCCATCTACTTTGTCCGAGACTCATTCCTCTTTGTGTCATAGTCCAAGATAAGGTTTTCAGGCTTTTGTCAGCCTAAATTCCTAAAGGTACCCTGCAGTTCAGTGGAATAACTATGGCTTGATCTTTTCTCAGGTGTTCTTATTTGTATGTTTATACTGGAATGTGGTCTCATGAGTCATTAGTGGTGGTCTTAATTCTGCATACCTTGATTTATAAAATAACTAATCCAAATAGTTTTACAGCTTCAGTGTTTCTCCTTAATTCACAATGATCTTCTGTTTCACAGATATTTCATGCATGGAGTCTGCAAGGAAGGAGACAACTGCCGCTACTCCCATGACCTCTCCACTGGTCAGTCTGCCATGGTGTGCAGGTATTATCAGCGAGGATGCTGTGCTTACGGAGATCTCTGCAGGTAAAGAAATGTTGTTGATCATCACGTAGGGGAGTAATTTCACTCCCCCCTGAGTAGAGCTCACACAAAGGCAATAGATCTTATAGTGTTTTCATTGTTCATTGCAACTTTAGAAATTTATAGAAATAACTTCTTGTCACAGACTGCCTTCTCTTGCTATATACCACAGTGTTTGCATTGCTATGCAAATAAAAAAAGCAAAGGCAAGGCAAGAACTGTTTTTATTAAAAGTGCTAGTTTTCAGAGTATGTATTTGTTAATGACATCAGTAGATGAATTAATTGAAATTTGAGACTACATTCAGACTAGCTGAACTGATGGAACTAAGTTACATTTGGTAAGTGATCATAAAAGCCTGAACACATAAGAATTGTTTTTGTTTTATAATTATGTATGGTGTCTTCAGGAATTGCTACCCTGGCACTTGAACTGCCAATTTGGAAAAATAACTGGAGTGTTGTGATGGTAGGTTGTAAAATGTTGCCTGTGCAAAGTGGTGCTGCATTATGAAAACGTAGTATTATTTAACTTATACCCCTGACATTATTAAAAACTAAAGAAGTGTGAAGAAAGGAACCACATGCATTACAAAGGCTTAGGGCTGTTTACATCATCTTAAGTTCACTATGAAAATTTGTCAGGGGTTTTGACATTGTCTTGTTGCAGCTTTAAAGCATGATTAAATATTTGCATCACGACTCCATACGGTAGTTCATAGTTAGCTTTCCTTTCATGTTTAATACATGGTTACTGCGTATAAGAAAGGTTATAAAAATAAGCATCTCTGGCTTTTTACCTGCCAGCGTTGCTTTCTTGATCATGTAGATCAGTGGTCTCCAGACTTTTGAAAACACACCCCATCAGTGAAAACTTTTGAGTACACCCCCAATATACATATATATTTACACTTTGCTGTCCTAATATATTATGTACATTATAAAGCATACACAAAAATCAGAATTTAAAAAAGGATGTAATAAAGGTGAAATAAACAATGTTTTATGCATGGAATCGTCGAATGATTAGAATTGGAAGGGACCTTAAAGATCATCTAGTTTCCCAAACCATTTTTGCTCTTGCTAAAAGCCTTATTAGTAGTAATAGGTTTTTTACTGGCAGTAATGTTGATAGAATGTGCTTCGGTTTTGGTGTGGGTTTTTTTTTTGGTTTTTTTTTTTTTTTGTTTGTTTTTTTTTTTTGTGGGTTGTTTTGTGTGTTTTGTTGTTTTTTTTTAATCTTAGTTTAACATTTTTTTTATCACAGTGATTTGAAGGTCTTGTTCTAAATTCAGTTTATTTCAGTACTTAGTTTTAATGGCTGTCATAGGTGAAAAAGGTCTTTCACAAAGAGATGTAGATCCAAAAGGAAGAATTGTATTTTTGGCTGCACTTACTAATGCATGATAATAATTTTTCAATCCTGTCCACCAATCATGCAAAGTTTTTTGTTAAAATTTGGCTAATAAACGTCCATATCAGTCAGTTCTTCTTACCTTCCAGTTGGAAGGTGTTGCATTTTTATGTTCTTAAGAAATGGGTCCAAAACCTTTGTTTGGAAGGCTCTTAAACAGGTTAGGGAAATCTGTTTCCAGGTTTAAGTGTACAAGACAGAGGTGGGGTTTTTTTTTGGTTTTCGTTTTTGTTTTTTTTTGTTTTTTTGTAATTGACACACTTGCATTGATTTTGGCAACCGAATCATATAATGGTGGGGTGTTTCAGAACAGCTATTTTCAAAATGTTAACTCCATGCCACAAGTTTCTTTCAAAAAGCAGTTACTTATTCTTAAAATGCTTTTACCTGAAAGGGAAAGATTGCATGTGTGTGGGTTTTTGAAAACATCTGCTAGGCAGCGTACTGGTGATAGACTCTTGTTATCATGGAAGTGGTCAGCAAATTTGGAGCTCTCTTTTTGTGACAGAAAAATGCGTAACTTGTGTTTGACAACTGTTAAGCTGTCTGCTACAAGATAGCCAGCAAACCTCTGTGTGGTGCAGATTTTCATGGTGGTTCTTTATCTCATAACCAAGTGTTGTAAAGATTCAATTATTTAAAAGTCTTGTTTTTATAAAATTAACCATGTTGATGACATTCTGTAGCACTTGCTGTGCTTCTGCCTTCATCTTTGCTACAGTATCTTGCCTGTGAATGAATTCCTGGTATGGTGCTGTCTCTGTAACCTTACCCTGGAATCCTCTTTTTTCAGCCTAGTTAAGGTAGGGACTCCTTCAGTGCGCAGGTTTTCTATAAAACATTTTTTTTATTAAGCCATTTACTGTTGAGAAGACAGCTTCTCCAGTGCATCTTTCTGTCTTTAATAATGAAGTAATTTATTGAGAATATTTCTCTTCTGGTCTGGCTTTTCTTTAGTGAATCACAAGAAATAGTCCTTTGTGTATTTCATTATTGAAACAGAATCTAGCAGATATTGTAAGCTGGGACATGTTGGAAACATCTTTACTTTCATCCAGCTGTGCAGCAATCTGCCCACCCTGTGAAATTTGTTCTAATACTTGTTTCTTTGAGTCTTCAGCAGCATTTTCAGTGCATTTCCCAGCAGTACTTGCTGACAAAGGAATGTGTTTTACTTTGTTACCATTGTTTTTCCATGCATTATTTCAGACCACAGCAGGAAGAACAAGTGGTCCAATGGTATGTGTAGCCTTTTGTCTTTCACTGTTGCACAAGAAGTCTCTACAGAACTTTGCAATAAATGTCTCGAAGCCTCCTTTAAGTACTGGATTGAATATCGTGTGACTTAAAATAGCTGGAAAAATTGTAGAAGTCTGAATTCATGTTCTGAATGTTTAGATCTTAATTTTCTTGATAATTGTGAGTGAGGACACTGCTGTCAATCGAGATGTTAAACGTTAGTAAAACTTAATTTCTTATTTTTTAGGGGGAAGGTGAGGGGGAAGACAAAGAAATTCTAGTGTTTTATTCCTGCACCCAAGTGGGTTGTGCTGCTTACCTCATTTTGGAGGCCACTGATGGTAGAGATATGAAGGCTTGAAATTTAAGTTTGTGCTTCATAGCTTCCTTAGGATTTCAAAGTTGACATTTAGTTGGAGGCATCTCTTTAATAAGCAAGAACTGTGACCCTTCGTTGTTTTCAATCTGACACAAAATAAATGAATCACAGTTGCTTAAAAGTTCTGTATGATCCTAAGAAATTCCTTCCCTTTGTACTTGGAATTAGTCAGCAAATCATAGATTCATAGAAGTGTTTGGGTCAGAAGGGACCTTAAAGATCATCCAGCCTCTTTGACATGTGCGGGTACATCTATAATTTATTTTCCTGTGTAGTCTACTAGATGCTGGAAGACAGATTTTTGAGTGAAATGGCGCTTTTCTGTTGTTTGTGGGTGGTAGGGATCAAAGTGAGCATCCTTTTTCACAGTGAATTCAAAGAGGCATTAGAAATAACTACTAAAATCCATTGTAAAATCTATATGAGGCAAGATGCTTAAATATAGAAGAAGAATAATTTAGACTTGTGGGGATCTCTGGAGCTGTGCTGAAGGCAGAGCCATCTTAGGTCAGGGTGCCCAAGAAGGCATTGTCCAGTCCTGTTTGGATTATCTGCAAAGATTAGGATCTTGCAGCCTCTCTGGGCACCCATTCTAGTGTTTCCTCTCACCATGATTGTTATTTCCTAACACCTGATTGAAACTTCCCATTTTGGACTTCTGTCTGCTGACTGTCATCCTGTTGCTGCACCTCTGAGAGGACTGTGGCTGCATCTTTCCTGTGGCTTCCCACAAGGTAGTCTGAGACAGCAGGGTCTGCCCATAGTCTTCTGTGGTTTTTAAGGCTGAATGAACTAACTTATTCAGGTAAATTATTATTTATACTACACATGCATAATAGGTATGTGAGTGGTTTTGGAGTTCTTACATAAATTCAGTCCGTGAATTAAGTATGAGTTAAGTAAGAATTGTGCACACTGTTCCATTTCCTCCAAAATGATGACAATACCTGCTGTTTCCTTGAGCAGTGCTGCCAGATTATGCAGGTAGAAGCATGTCTCTATAAAGGGTCATCAGTGGCTTTTTCCTCCAAGCCTAGGTTCTGCTTTCAAATAGTGTGTTTATATCTAATCAGTCAGTTTCTTTCACATACCTTGGGCGTTTTATGGAGGTTTTTGGGGTTGTTTTTTGTGGTGGTGGGTTTTTTTTTTGTAAAGAGTTAATATGATGTGTTTCAACATTTAAGATATGAACATACCAAGCCACTGAAAGAGGAGGAAGAAGAGGAGACTGTGGATCCAGATGAAAAAATTTATCCCTCGGTATCCTCAGACTATGCGTCACTCCCTGAAACAGTTGAAGAAATACTTGCTGAGATAGAAGATGAAAGTGCAGATCTGGCAGCTGCAGGAGTAGGTGCTGAAGACTGGGTGAATGCTGTAGAATTTGTCCCTGGGCAGCCATACTGTGGACGTGGTAAGCTGAGCAAGGGATAACAGTAAATTTCTGTCATGGGTCAACAGTTTGTATGTGGTACATTTTTATGCTTTTGAGTACAGCTATTCATATCTATTAATCACTTCAAGGAATAAGTCCTTCACATATGCTTGAATTTTTTGGTGTGCACAGTTGGATGGATCTCTTCTTTGGAGTTTAGTGTGTATATGTAATGGGAGAAGAAAATACTGGTGCTGCTATTACTGTCACTACTTTGGAAAGATAATTTGCCACTTTTGTTTTTTGGGAGGTTGGTTTGTTTTGGGGTTGGGTTTTGCTTGGGGATTTTTTTTTCAGTCTTTTAAATGTTTTCCAGTGGAGATACAGATTCCTGTAGAATGAATTGAAGCCTAATGCTTGTGTTCATGAGTCCGATGGCAGTTCAGACCAGAGGCTGAACATCGTTTATTCTAGTTACCTTTCTGAGACATGCCTTCCTAATGCTGTGACAGGTTGTCTTGAGAATGAGATTGAAGCAGCTCATCATATGAGACCAGACTGTTCAAGTAGTATGCTTATCTGCTTTCCCTGCATAAAGAAATCACAAAGACTTAAAATCAAAGTGAAAAGCAGGCTGAAGATGTTTACTTCGGCATAACTGCTAGTGTCTGGTTCTCTAAAACTGAAGGCTTATGGCCATGAGTACTCAAATAATTGTTTGAGTGCAGAACATACATCTTGTGTCCAGAAGAGTCTGAAGTTGTCATACAGTGCTGAGACTATACTTGTCTCCACAGCACTGCTCATATTCTCAGATCAGAAAAGAGAATTACCTTACCAGTGTTAGAGTGCTGGTGGACCCTATTCTCATCTGATTTGCGGAAGAGGAAAGGAATGGTTGAGCAGCATTATCATTTTTATAGTGCTGTTGAGAAGTTTGATTGTGGAATTATTTGGTGTATCTGTGACTTGGGTATAGTCCAAAGGGATGAAAACATGTTTATACCTGTTAATGTGTCCCATTACTGTCATAAAAGATACACCTTCTGTGTTCATTGAAACAAAGCACACCCCTTTTTTGTAATCATTCAATCAGAATAGAAAAATTTGCATTGGAAGGGACCTCTGGATTTCATATAATTAATATTTCAGCTCAGAGCAGGGTCAGCTATGTCAGGTTGGCAGGGGCTTTGGTTGAATCGCTATCCTCAGAGATGTTCAAAATGCTGTAATCTCTGGGCAACCTTTGCAGTGTTTGACTTCTTTCACAAGGAAGAACTCTTTCTTAGTATGTAATTGGATTTTTCCCTGCCTCAGCTTGCCTTCTGTCTCTTGACCTGTGCGCATCTGAGAAGAATCTGGCCCTGTGGGATTTTGGTGGTATGTTTGGTTTTTTTTTCTTTTTTGTTCCTCCCTTTCCCTTTCCATTAAGTAGTTGAAGATAGCAATAAGATCACTTGTTAAAGATGAACAAGTCCAGTTTCCTCAGTCTCTTTTCATGGGTTTCACCCCCTTAATGGCTATGTGGCCCTCCACTGGAGTCAGTTCACTGGTAATTTGAACAGCTGGAGGTCTGTTAAATACACCTATTGCTTACAGGAGGGCTCCTGCTTTCTCTTAAATTCCTGCAGCGTAAGTGCTGTTTCCTTATACCTTTAACTCACTTAGTTTTACTGAAGTAGTTCCTTTTTTCTAGGGTATCAGGCTTATTTTTTATGTGGCTGCCACAGATTGTTAGATAGCATTCTCTTCTCTGAATCTTGTTCATATTCTGTTTTGTATCCTTTGAAATTTGTTGTATTTTAAGGTACAGACGTACTCAGCTGTTTCTGTTCAGAACTGTGCTAGATAATGCTAATACTTTTAGGGACTTCTTAAAAGCTGCATTTTAAAAATCTTTACTTTTCTGAAGCCACTGTCTTTGTTAAGCTATAAAGATAAAATACCTTACTGTGGTGATCAGGAAGATGTGTGCAGTGTGTTATACAGTGAGTACTTTAAAGCCTTACAGATTCTTGTCAAATGCCTGGGGAAATGTACAGGTACTTGGAAGCCTTAAAATGAAACCTGTTTCTCAAGGTAAGTTAGAAACCTGTGGGCTTTAAGTTGCTTACAAATGCTGAAGATTTGGGGTTGACGGTTTAATCATGTGATGCTTGGGCTATAATGCTTACCTTATATGAGACGACATTCTGCTAATGGAGGTGATTCTCTGATTTGGGACTAAACTTGGTATCTTGAAGATTACCTCGAGGCCTAGCAAAGAAAACAAATTACTTGTAAGATACTTGTTTGATGTACAGATATGCTGCATTTCCGTATTTGTTCTGCTGCTACTGCTGCTAGATGTTCTGGAATAGTTGAGGGAGAGTAGATAGGCAGAAACGCAAGAAACACCTTGAATTGGGTGCCTGTTTCCTGCTGCTGCAAGATGAATGTATTTCATGCTACAAAGTATGTCCTAGAGTGAAAACAGGTGGTGTATGAATTGAAGCTATGAACTAGGGTTTTTTTCACTAGCAGGAATTTAACCCTGTTAAATCGGCAGTCAGAAGATGGGGATTGGGTCCACCTACTGGAGAGTAGTGGTTTTGGAAACACCAGGCAGAATTTTAGAGTAAGTGTTGTAAATGAGGGATGTTGGATGCAGAACTACTGAGCCAGTGGAGTCTTGTGAGTTTCTCTAATTTGCTTTCAAAGAGGAAGCAAAACTAGCAGATACATTGCAGTAGGCCCACAAGATATGCATGCAGGACTTTAGGTTATGGAAGCTGAGATACTCAGAAGTGGAAATACTAATTTAAATTTTATTTCATGGAAATACAACTCTCACTGAGGGGAAGTACTGGGACAACACAGAAGACTGGGACTGGAAAACTAATGTTACTTTAAGCATTCATTTTCCTTTCCCATCCTTGTACTGTGGAAGTACCCAGAGCCATTGTTGAAGACTCACACTCGTACATCTGTATTATGTTGTTTGGGTGTCTGGTCACTAAGAACTGGTTTCTCTTTTGTGCAAGAATGGTGTTGTGGACTGGGCTGGAATTTAGTAGCTGTACTGTGTAATGTGCTTATTGACTTCAGTAGTTGTTGGTTTATTTCAAGTAACAACACTATACTTTTACTTTTGTGCTAAGATGTGAAGCTCTGCTCTATTTCTGTGGACCACCATAGTAAATAAATGAGTTTCTAAGTCAGTATCTGGAGGGGTAAGACTTCAAAGCCTTTATTCTCAAAGAACCTCAAGTAATAAGTGGGGTTTCGTTTTGGTTTTAATGAATGAAATCCTTACTGAATAAAGTTTTTACAAAAGAAATCTTTGAGAGGGGTGCACGTGATTGGAAAGTTTTTTTTCTTTTAAGAGAAGCTTCATATGTGCCTCTTCAAAGTATGTATTTTCCAGGGGAATAGGGGATTGCTGTAAGCAAAGATGGCCTTGTCAGCTCCATTAAAAGTACTGTATCACTCAATTCCTTTGAAATTTGGGTGCATTTGTCTGTTGAATGGCTTCTGCTCATCCATACTATGCTCTGCTAAACTCTCATTCCTCAGTAACAGTCAAACTAGATGTCAGAAGTCCTGTGAATCAACTAAGAAAAATCTCTAACATCCACTACAAAAAACACTGGCAAAAGTGACAGTTGAGGGAATAGAAACTGGCTGGTCGTTGTGATTTTTGTTACTTTTGGAAGTGGATTTCAAACTGGGAGGGGGGTGGGCAGGATTTCAGTTAATAAGTGCAAATTTTCATACCATGTTCAGCTATTTCAGGAGAGTGGGTAGAGGCTAGCGTATGGCTGCTTGTTACTTTTCTTGGTGCCAGTTCACTAGAACTCATGGGGAAGAAAATCCCAAAGAACTCTTTGTTGTCGGGAATCTCATACTGAAAAATGAGCAACTTGACAGTTGACCTGTTATTCTGTCACTCACTTGCTTTGTTCTAGCAAACAGACTGATCCAAGATCAGTGCAAGTGACCTTTAAAGTCAGAGATGGTTCAAGAAGCAGACTTGCGTTTACTTTGGGAGCTAATATACTCCTACGCTACAATATTTACTTATCCTCTGAAAATGTGAGCTCTCAGGGACCTGCTTTTTGTATATCCAAAAGCGAACAGGCACGTGCTTATTGTATCTCGCTGCTCCATGGGGATGAAAACTATGAGTGTGTGGCCTCTGGTCCTTTTTGACATCAGAATCCTTTACTTTTACTGATCTAACTATGCCTTTGGTGGTTTTTGCTTACTTCTCCAAATTTAGTACTCAAGTGGATTTTAAACTTATGGATTATAATTTATGGATGGAAAACTTAAATGGATTGTAACTTATAAAAGTTACAATTTCTTATAGAATAGATTTTTTTAATTCTTCTAACAGCTGCTGGTTGTGTAAATGAAGCCCAGTTGCTGCTCTTTCTGGTGTTTATCCTGAATATAGCAATGCTTTGTTTCCCCTCTGTGTTTATTATATCTTTGGTTTCAAACTTGTTGCTTTTGTCTTAACTTGTGTAATGATCTAAAAATGCTGTTTGGCTTCTGGTGACATAGGCAGCCATATGTTCTGGAGGTACAGGGAGAAGTATTAAGCAGCAGCTGTCTAAATGAGGAAGAGAAATAATACAGATTTCAGTTCAATTTAAAATATGGTAAGGGAATTTACTTAGGATTTTGCAAAACTAATGGCTAGCTTAGAATGCACTGAAAATACCCTGATGCATTTCAGTTTCTTAAAGCTAGGTTTACATGTTTGACTGATAAGACTGGTTATCTGTTCAGGGTAGGCTTTTTGACAAACACCTAGAATAGTTGCCTTGAGAGGTGTGGACCCAGCTTTTATATTGCTCTCAGAGATCCATGGGAGTCTAGAAGAGTGACAGTCATGTGGTTCAAGCTGAACAACAAGTGCTAATTCACCTGCATATAGGAAGTGTTGTGGTGTTTCCATACCAGTGTACACCAGCTGGATACATGTTCATTGCTTCAGCTGTGTCATTTCTGGGGAAAAGCCTCTTTAATTTTAGCAGATATGAAATTAATTCTCAAAGCAGTGAAAGATTTGCAACCTTATTTAATTGTTGCTGAATTGG
Source organism: Psittacus erithacus (assembly GCA_009867235.2). Taxonomy (NCBI): domain Eukaryota; kingdom Metazoa; phylum Chordata; class Aves; order Psittaciformes; family Psittacidae; genus Psittacus; species Psittacus erithacus. The sequence continues at coordinate 52,294 of WYDI02024319.1, forward strand.
AGTTTGTATTAAAAGTGTTTTTAAGATGCTGAGGATGAGTGGGATTTTTGTTCTGCTGAGTTAGCCTGTAAATGGATCTGAATCTGACACACTGAAATATTGTTAGCTTGAGTCTTGTTTGGGTCGAAGGAGGAAGCAAGTGGTAGTGCTTTCTAGAGTGGGAAATGACCATTGGTTCAGGTTGAGGGTGTGTGAAACTTGGGCTGAAATGAACCTTGGATCTGTTATTCTCTTTGGGTAGCCCTGCTGAAGTTATCCAAAGATTACATTTCATTTTAAAACAATGTATACTCACTCCATTTGCTCTTAATCTGAAGGTATTGCTTACTGTTCTTCACTTTGTTCCCAGCCACTCCTTCCTGTGCTGAAGCACCCTTGCAGGAATTGGTGATTGAGGAGGAGTATGAAAAGCAGCATGAAGACGTGGAGATAAAGAAGGAGCTGTGCCCCTATGCTGCAGTAGGAGAATGTCGTTATGGAGAAAACTGTGTGTATATCCATGGGGATGTGTGTGATATGTGCGGGCTGCAGGTCCTGCATCCAGTTGATGCTGCGCAGAGATCTGAGCACATAAAGGTAAGCAAGCAAGCAACTGTCTGGTGTTAAATAGCTTTGTATTATTGCTTCCTAGCTCCCCACAATCACTTGTTACTACTTCCCTTTCATTTGAAAGTCCAGGCAGATGAGGCAGTAAGTGAAATTCCTGTTGTAAACTGGACTGTTTCGTGTCAGGGCCATACTCCAAAGCAGCTGAGTTTCCTTATCTGTGCTGGGAGATGAATCTGCTTAAAGACACTGAAATTTTATTCTTTGCCTAGTAAAACTGGATGGTCTCTTGGATTGCCTTTTTCATGTTTAAAAGCAGTGGCTGAAGAAAAGAATTTGGACTCTGAATTGATTTCCACTGTCTGAGCAGATTTTTTAGGATAAAGATTTTAGTTTAATCTTACTCCATTCATTATGCAGGACAGGAGAGTAAACATTAGCTTTAAAACCTGCTTAGAAGTCACTAGGTGACCAGTTGTCTCTATAGTTGTTTCTTTTGTGTCTCCTTTTCAGTCTTGCATTGAAGCTCACGAGAAGGACATGGAGCTTTCCTTTGCCGTCCAGCGTAGTAAAGACATGGTGTGCGGGATATGCATGGAGGTGGTGTATGAGAAAGCTAATCCTAGTGAGCGCCGCTTTGGGATCCTCTCCAACTGCAGCCATGCTTACTGTCTGAAGTGCATCCGCAAGTGGAGAAGTGCTAAGCAATTTGAGAGCAAGATTATAAAGTGAGACACTTTCCCATTTCAGTTGTGCTTTGTTACTATGGAAGAACTTAGTAACTCCTGACAACTTGCAGCAGACTTCCAGGTGTAAACTGCACAGAGACTGCATTTAATGCATACTAACTTTAGTTTGGAAGTTAAATTGTTAGGGATAACATTCATACTCTGATTTGGTTAATTTGGATTAAGTTGGCAAAACTCACTTAATAATAGAAAACTTGGCACTTATTTAGTAGCACATTGTTCAGTGGTTGCTGTTTCCGTCTTGGACACCTGGCCAGGAATTTGAAAACAAATTAGGCAGTTCAGAATGTATTGCTTCTTAATTCATTACTGCCCTAGTTCATTAATCAATTGACAAAATATTTCTCTCTTTAAAGGCTGTTCTAAAAAAGCAAAGTTCCAACCAAATACAAAAATCAAGGCAAAATAAATGTGTTTGATTCTAAAGAAAAAGGAGCTTGTGTGAAGTGTTTTTTCAAGCTTTTCTGAGGCAAGCTGAGCAGCTGCTATGGCCATAACTCTTGAGAGTTTAGTTAATCTTCATGTGCAAGAGAATCTAGATTGAAAAGCTCATACAGGAAGTGTGCACGTACAGTACATCTTTAGAGATGGAAATGTGCCATGAGTTGTTATGTAGGGGAGAGTGCCCTGTCATGTGGAATTCTGTAGCACAGTCTGTTCATTCCCCAGGTCCTGCCCAGAATGTCGGATCACATCTAACTTTGTCATTCCAAGTGAGTACTGGGTGGAGGAGAAGGAAGAGAAGCAGAAACTCATTCAGAAATACAAGGAGGCAATGAGGTATGAGCACTGCAGCCTTCTGTCAAGTTGAGACTGCAGAGATAAAGGCAACCTAAAAAAGAAGGGTATTGGTGTAAACCCCTCTCACCACACCTCCTTTCCACCACCACACATGAAGTGCGTCCTTGCCTGTCTGCCCGCAGGTGCATGCAGCCGCACAATTGCAAAGCTCTTCCTATGGTCTTTGACCTCAGTCTTTCCCTTCCATATGCAAAACACTGGTGGTGTAGCCATATGGTAGCATAAGCCAGTGCACTGTGAGCCATCAGTGCTGTATGCATGCACCAACCCACACGTATTGTGCAATGCATCACTTCTGCTTAGAGGTGTTACACTAGCAAAATACCTTCAGCTCCAAAGCGTATCTGAGGTTCTTTTAGACTACAGGTAAATGCAGTTCTGGTTGGGGGTCTGCTGTGAGTTAAGGGTTGCGATATTTTCCTTTCCAGCAACAAGCCGTGCAGGTATTTTGATGAAGGCCGTGGGAGCTGTCCTTTTGGAGGGAACTGTTTTTACAAACATGCATATCCTGATGGCCGCCGAGAGGAACCACAGAGACCCAAAGTGGGAACGTCAAGTAGATTCCGGGTCAGTGCTGCTGCTTTTTCTTCTTTCTAGGCAGTGTGCAAGAGGGGTGAGTGACAAATTGGCTGCTTTGACAAGAGGACAGAGAAATGTTGACTTTTGGGTTTGGGTTTTGGATTTGGTGGGGGTTTTGTTTTTCTTCTGATAGTCATCTATGATGGTGAATTTAAAGGAGGTGGTCTAAAGAATGTGAACGCTGGAGGCTAAGATAGAAAGTGTAAGCTTTAACAACATTCCTAGTACACCAACATACTGAAGTACAAATGTTAGCTGATATGAATACAGGTGTCTAAGGGTTAAATTCTGCTGAAGATCAGTGTCTTCCTGAAAGAGTAACATAGCTCTTTGTATGTCAGAATATGCCACAGGCTGATCCATGTCAGCCTCTGGGAAGAGTCCTGCCTTGTGCTGCTTGGTCACCTGGGGAAATCCTTGTGTTCCGCTTGCAGGCCCAGCGGAGGAATCGGTTCTGGGAGTTCATTGAGGAGCGAGAGAACGGTGATCCGTTTGAGACCGATGAGGATGAGGTGGTGACCTTTGAGCTTGGTGAGATGTTGCTTATGCTGTTGGCAGCAGGAGGTGATGATGAGCTAACAGATTCCGAGGACGAGTGGGACTTGTTTCATGATGAGCTGGAAGATTATTACGATTTGGATCTATAGCACCTGTCAGTGGAGTGTGGACTGTTGTCTTGGCTTCAGGCAGTAGCTATTACCTGTGGTGTTGTGGCAGTGCCTGTGTTTCTCCTAGGCAGGCCGATCAATTCCAGGTGCTGTTGTAATAACTTTTACCCAGGGTCTGTCTCTTCCCATCCCCTCCCACCCCAGGAGTGTTGTTTTTCCTCTGTTTAAACAAATAACAAGAAATAAATCTTTAAAATGTTAGTTTTTGTAAAAATGAATTTAACTGTCAAACAGTTAGCTTAGGTTTGTTGCTTCATATGTGTACCCAACAGTTCACCCAGTTCCAGGGTTAAAGTGTTTACAGGACTTCCACACTCATTTTGAAGAGCCCAGATACAAAAATGAGCAGTGGCCATGCAGTGGGGATGTAAATTGGCTGATGGCCGTTTTTCTGTCTCTGTACCGATGTTTCTGACTTGAGGCCAGACAAAAATCTCTCTCTATGGCATCAGTGCCATTCCGGCCCCCTCATGTACACGTCTTCATTTGTGATTTTGGTCTCTTGTTTACTTGCACATTACTATTACTACTGTGTAACCAGAACCAGGTGTGAACGTTCTGGGTTTTTACTGTGTTTAGCATGAAAGGAAAATGTCGTTGTGAAAGGAGAACTCTCTATGTGTATATACAGATAACTGTAGAGTTGGACCTCAAGGATGGGGAGACTCTGTGTAAGTTAAAAGTAACAAAACCATCTTTCATCCCTTCTTGGTGCATGAAGTCTAGCCTCCAATTGGACATGAAACTGGTTTAGTGGTCTCAGCCCAGAATGTGGCAGTGATCTTAACTATCACTTAACTTAATAGATGGCACTCCCTAATACACCAGCTCCCTTTCATGTGTATGATTAGGGTTGTCCAGGAGCAGAAGTCCGGTTAGCCAAGGTGGGCTCAAAGGAACACGAGAGAGGCCCCTTTAGCTTTATTGCTCTGTAAGTTTTAGAACCTGATGTAACCACCTAAGCCCTGAGCTTTGCTAGGAAATCGCTGTGCCTCTCGCATCTGAGTTGGGCAGGTTGCCTGGGAAAGCTCTTCAGTTTATGTGAGTTGCTGCTTACAAAGGCAGTCATGCAGTTTCTGGCTGTAATTTGCATTAAGAAATTACTTTGCCACCAAAGCCCCAGCACAGGAATTTTAACCTTGCATTACATTATCTCTGTTTTTTATTGACTTGTGGATGCCCCGTGATCTGTTTTCCTGCTGCTCTTGTCCCCTAGACTGCCTCTCCTTTCACTTTTAAATGGAATGAGAAATTGTTCTGAGGTCTATAACGTATTGTTTTGCAGCTGCCTTTTGTAAGAAGCACTTTTCCCAAATAAAAAAAAAAAAAAAAAAGGAAAAAAGTTAAACAAGAAGTCGGCCTGTTCTTTTAAGTTTGAAGCTTCTGTGCTTCAGCTGGATAGATCAGTTTTGAGTGTTTGTGTTAATATAAAGGCATTTGTTACTTATTCCTAATTCCTACGGGATCATGTCACACTAACATGAAGAGTCATGTCACAGTAACACAGAACTTGGTTATAGCTTTCCAGCAAAGAGCCTGTAATGTAAGGAACACATCTGAACAGACAGCTTTTGGGGTTTGTTTTAGAGGCAAGTAGCAAAGACAGAAAAGGATTTGAATGTAATATGCACAGATGTTTACAGCTGATACAGGAAAAAACAAAAAGAAAGGCTTTGAAGTAGAAATAGCCTTTCCTCCCCTATATAGTGAACACAAGTTAGCATCCTATCAGAAAGCTGCATTCGTAGGATCGTAGAATGGTTGGATTGGAAAGGACCTTAAAGATTATCCAGTTCCAACCCCTGCCATGGACAGGGACACCTTCCACTAGGCCAGGTTGCTCAAAGCCCCTTCCAACCTGGCCCACTGCCAGGCATGGGGCAGTCACAGCTTTTCTGGACAACCTGTGGTAGTGTCTCACCACCCTCATAGTAGAGAATTTCTTCCTAATATCTAATATAGAACTATCCCTGTTCAGTTTTCTTGCAGGCCCCTTTGGGTACTGGAAGGCTGCTCTAAGGTCTCCCCAGAGCCTTCTCTTTTCAAGCTCTCTGAACATTGTGGTCTCCTGGACTTGCTCAAGCAAGTCCATGGCCTGCTTGTTTTGGGGGCACCAGAGCTGAATGCAGGACTGCAGGCAGGGCTTCATGAGAGCAGAGAGGCAGAATCACCTTTAACCTGCTGGCCACACTGTTGATGCAGCCCAGTGCACAGTTGATTTCTGGGTTGTGAGTGCACACTGCAGCTGGCTCATGTTGGGATTCTCACCAGCCAACATCCCCAAGTCTTTCTCCTCAGGGCTGCTCTCAATCCATTCTCTGCCCAACCTGTATTTGTGCATAGGAGTGCCCTGACCCAGGTGCAGGACCTTGCACTTGGCCTTGTTGAATTTCATGAGGTTGGCATTGACCACCTCTCAAGTTGTGTCAAGGTCACTCTGGATGGCATCCCTTCCCTCCAGTGTGTTGATTGCACAACATAGCTTGTGTCATCAGCAGTCTTGCATCAATCCCACTGTCCATGTTGCTGACAAAGATGTTGAACAGGATCAGTCCCAGTGCCGAGCCCTGAGGGACAGAGAAACATTACTTGTCACCGATCTCCACTTGGACAGCCTGCTGTTGACCACAACTCTTTGAGTGCAATCATCCAGCCAATTCCTTATCCATCGAGTGGTCCATCCATCAAATCCGTGTCTCTCCAACTTGGAGACAAGGATCTTGTGTGGGACTGTCAAATGCTTTGCACAAATCCAGGTCAGTTGTTCCTCCCTTATCCAAGAATGCCTTCCATCATAGGCCATCAAGTTTGTCAGGTATGGTTTCCCCTTTGTGAAGCCATGTTGGCTGTCACCAATCACCCCCTTACTCTCCATATGTCTTAACATAGTTTCCAGGAGGATCTGCATCATGACCTTGGCAGGCCCTGAGGGGAGACTGACGGGCTTGGGGTTACAACACAAGTTTAACAAAGATGTTTTCTACTAAGACAGAAAAAGGTAATGAACTTCACACATGGGTCATCTTTCCTTCCTGCGGTATTGTAAGGGGCATTCTTTGCTTCCTGTATGGGTGTACATGTGGCACCATGGTGGGTGCTCCTCTTCTCAGCCTTGCTTCTGTACGAGTTACAGGGGAGCCTGAGGACATGCAGACAAGTGATTTGCTTTGGCGATGGCTGGTCTGTCTGGCTGCAAGGCAACTGCTATAGTCATATGCATCATAATAAGTAGTTTCTGTTGTCGCTTTGAAGCGAGCTGTGGTTCTTGTTCTGTAAGCTAAAGAGCTGCATGCACTTGTCATGCATCACTCCTGCTGTGTCACTTCCACTTTGAATCTTGCTGGTGCCTCCTTCCAAGCTTGCTGTTGCATTAAGGCTTTCACTCCCATCCCCCCAGATGGGAATGACTGAAGAGTAGGGCTTTCGAAATGAGTAATGTGTAGGCTGCTGTGTTTTCCCTTTGCAAGGGCAGGAATGAATTCAGTAGCATTAAGGCAAACTTTTAATGTAAAAATACAGAGGGTGATGACTTAGGCTGTGCTGCATGTTCTTTCAGCAAATAGCTAAGGTACAGAAATTGAAGAGGCCAACGAGAGTGGTGTCAAGATGAAAAAGGTAGAAGGCTCCATAAACTCTCACCAGCAAAATCTTGATTTAAAACCAGAAATGGTTAGAAAAAGATACAACCTCTCCCTTTATGTGCCTTGACTTTGCTCCCAATGCAAGAATATACATGTATGGTTTGATACAAAATCTTGCAGCTTCTGGTAAGTGGAAAGTAAGGGTTTGCTGCCCATTCTGATTGGTCTGAATGTCATCACAGAAGCAAAGCATGCTTCTTGCCACCTCTGCTGCTTTAGTTCTGATGATGATAGCACAGCTTGCTCCTGATTGTAGCCCAAGGTGTTTGTGATCTTCCTGAGGGGAGCCTGGTTCATTTAGTGACGTACAAAATGACTCCTGATACAACAGGTACAAAATAGATTTCTGCTTGGAGGATACCCAGAGGTATGAGGTGTCTCGTGGAGAGCCAGACTTCGATAGATGGAGTTATTAATGCTGCAGCAGCTGAAGACAAAAGGGAATTCACATGTAGTCCCTTAGGATTGAGAAATAACAATCCCTTTGCTACAAAGTCAATTTTCCTCTGATGCCAGCACTGGAGAGGCATTGAGGTGTAGTTGTAGGAAGCCTTGCTTCACATAAGCAGAACTAGACAGACTTGGCAGTGAAAACTGCAGTAAGGAGTGATGTTAATGGACACAGCAGTCACAAGGAAATGTGCGGTTGCCAGTATGCTAGACTACCCCAATTCGCTGCTGTCGCTGTTATCCATGGATATGATGTAACTTGCAATCAAGCCAGAGTCAACATCTGTTTGGCAACAGCTTGTGATTGCACAGGCAGTGCCTGTGCCAGCAGCTGAGTTAAGGTTGGGTTTGGAATTGCAGTGCTAGAGAAAGACCTTTAAGAGATTTTTAAGCCCTACCTCTCTCAAACCAAGTTCCTACTGAAATCTGCAGTACTCTTAGGTAACGAGGGCTCTTGGCCTGCCCAAAACTGCTGTTAGAGGATTCCAATACCCCTGCTTTGCCTGCTGTAGTTCTAGTCCGTAATGCACTTCCTTGAAAATGTCTTCAAGAGTCAGTACACCAAACAGTGAGTATTGAAGCCCTGCTGCCTGCAGCCAGGTGTGGTCTTCTGGGAACTGAGATACCTGAAAATGTGCCTTCTGGCAGCCCACAGATGAGAAGGGGCACTTTTAAACAGGGCTGTAGTTAGAACACTCACTGGGCAGAGGTAAGCTTCCCTTTCCATTCCATGTCCAAAAGCTCAGGTATGTATCTCCTTGAAAGGAGGCTCCAGACAGAGCTCATTCTCTCTGTTCAGGGCCTGAAAATTGCTTGTCTCCTTTCCAAATGTACTTAAACATTAACTAGAATGATTAGATAAGAACCTCAGCTTTTGTTACAAAGAGCCTGGTATTATGAAGGAAAGCTTGACCAAGTTGGCAGTGCCATGTGCCTTCCACACCCCTTGTTGCAGCTATGTTTTTAAGCCAGTCAGCTTCTGGGAGGTGTCAGTATACTCCATTTTAATATACTTGCAGGTTTCTTTTGTTACCCTGTTATGTAGATAGTGCTGCTGCTTCAGTCTTATCTGTCATGGCTGCAATATCCATGCAAGTGATGTGTCACACAGAGAAGTGTTTTACTTCTAAGTAGATAAAAACTTAACAAATAAGCTCATCTTCAAGCTGGATGTGCAGCTTTTAAAACTGTGGGGCAGTAGTGGTTTTTACGATAATATTGTGAACAAGTTGAGTCCAGAGGAGGGCCAGCAAGATGCTCAGAGGCCTGGATCACCTCTCCTATGGAGACAGGCTGAGAAATAGAGTTGTTCAACCTGGAGAGAATGCTCAGGGGAAGACCTTAAAGCAGCTTCCACTACTTAAAGGGGGCCTACAAGGAATCTGGAGAAGAACTTTTAACAAGGGCATGTAGTGACAGGACAAGAAGTAATAGCTTTAGGCTGAAAAGAGGGGAGGTTTAGATCCAATACTGGGAAGCAGTTCTTCCCTGTGAGGGTGGTGAGGCAGTGGCACAGGTTGCCCAGAGAAGCTGTGGCTGCTCCATCCCTGGCAACGTTCAAGGCCAGGTTGGACGGGGCTTGGAGCAACCTGGTCTAGTGGAAGGTGTCCCTGCCCATGGCAGGAAGGTTGGAACTGGATGAGCTTTAAGGTCGCTTCCAACCCAGACCTTTCTGTGATTCTAAGTTACACTTGGTACAAGTGAATTTGCATATGGTGCTGGGAGAACAAAATGTTAATGTAAGGTTAATGTAGCACTTAATGCTACTTGCACTGTCATAACTGCATGCTTCCATCTGCTCTGCATTGGGAAAGACACAGCTGCAGCATTTACACTGTGCTTGTTATATTACAGTCTAGAATAACATGCTGTAATTAAGGGATTAAAAAAAAAAGTTTATCACTTTCTTCATGTGTTACGCTATGAATAACACTGTCTACTAATATATACTCTGAAGAACCTTCTTGTTCTTGCAGCAACTGCTGCAGCTCACTCTTCAGTGACTTGATGAGAAACTTAACACGAGCCAGCTTCAGTGTGCGCTCGCAGCCCAGAAAGCCGACCGTATCCTGGGCTGCATCAAAAGGAGTGTGACCAGCAGGTCGAAGGAGGTGATCCTGCCCCTCTACTGTGCTCTTGTGAGACCTCACTTGGAGTATTGTGTACAGTTCTGGTATCCTCAACACAAAAAGGACATGGAACTGTTGGAACAAGTCCAGAGGAGGGCCA